>VXAB01004878.1:356126-403581 GCA_013399175.1 Odontophorus gujanensis
CTTCCTTCCTTCCTTTCTTTCTTTCTTTCTTTCTTTCTTTCTTTCTTTTTTAATTCAGTCTACTGTTTACATCATTGCATTCCTGGAATTCAAACATCTTCATTGTGTGCCTGTCGTAATCTACCTCTTTTCACTGGTTGTTTCTACATCATTATGAGGGGAACCACGGCCAAGTTATCAGGTCTTTTTTACCACCTTGCTTATAATTCTCTCATCTCCCAATAAAATCTTTAGCATTTTATCTTAAGGTTTATGTCCAAAGCGTCACAGCTTGTCTACATTTGGAAATAGATTTGTCATTACTCTAAGCTCATAAGTCAAGGTAGTATGATTATACCCATTTTTATAGTGGAGCATAGAGAAATAGAGAAACGAAAATATGATATGATATAGAGAGTACATATGATATGATAGGTGGTATGACCTGTTTGCAAAGAAGGAGTACAAACTTATCACTCATTGCTTTGTTGTCATTTTGTTTGTTTTTCCTGGAAAAACACTCAGAACTAAAAATTGTTTCTTTTTTTCTATTTTTATTTTTTTTCTCATTTCTTCCCTACTTCCCTTTTAGCTCCAATATCTTTGACTTTAATAAAAAATCAAGGATAATCTCTTGGATTTGTAAGTCCTCACTACACAAGTGTTAACTATGAAAATGTTGATCTTCAAGCTAAATCACCTGAATGACGCATCACTACTAATCAAAGACTTAAACATTACTTAGAATCAGCCACTGTGAAGCACTTATTTTTAAGCCACAAGCTCCAGGAAGAGAACTCACTTACTTTTCCTCATTCCTAGGATAGGAAATGTCTTATTTTTGTTACATCTCTAAATTTTCAATATAATATTAGATAGCAGTACAGTTATGCAAACTCTGAGCCAATAGCTAGAGGCAAAACAAGAACAGCAGACCTATGTGTGAAGGATATGGATTTTTATTTAAGCTTTATCTTTAAGCTGTGTTTTCATTAAGTTTTGATTCAGTGTTTTGTGAAGTAGTTTTTAGGTATGTGATTGTCTGTTGTCATTTTGATGCTTAAAAGATACAGCCAGAGGTATTTTGATTTAACTCTAGACAATAGGTAGGTCTTAGGATGTCCCTTCTTTCAAATGAAGAGCAAGAATTCCTTCCCTAGGAGCCAAATAGGATGGCATTAGGAGCCTCTCACTGAGGACTGCAAGTTATCATGTAGTCTCTGTCTGTTACCTGGTGATAAAGCCTACCGACTACAAACATAACATCAACAGTTAGATTTTACCATAAAAAAGAGAATGGTACTGGTCAATGAGGTATTATGATTTCTTGACAACCTCTAGGTATCTTTAGCAAGTTATCCTTGGATTTGCAGAATATAAAGAGTTTGTGTGTTTAGAAGGCAAGCAACCTGTCTAAGGTTAAAAAAAAGTTTTGACTAATGCTCACCATAGTAAGCTGCGTATCTAGCAGTGAATGGTTAAGGACCAGCTATTGCCCGAATTGGGTAGCATGCTTGGAAGCCATGTAGAAATGTCCAGCTGAGAAGCAAAGATATGCTTTAATGTTTCTTGGAAACTCTAATGAACAGATGTTAAGCTCTAAGAAGAAAACCTGAGAGAGTGAAAATGTACAGTTCAAGGACAGGCACTTCTAACTGCTGTTGCCCAGCTGTAACTTGGCCAGCATTGAAATGTTTCTACAATATGGGTATAACCTGAACCTGATTAATATGGTAGTAGATTGTTCATCCCATTCTGAGGATATTTGTTTGCTTTTGTTGCTATGGAGATTGAATACAGTTTAGCTTTCATCAAGCTAAACAGGAGTACCTGCCAGTTTCTCAGCAAATACCTGACAAGTTAATTTCCTTCACCCTGTTGATAGCAATGGTGCAAAAACTGTCATTGGAAAAGTTTTCTCTTAAAATTCTACTTCTGGTAGTGGCTGTGATTCAGTTTACCTTCTAGCTAGGCTTCTAACTTTTGCATTTTGTTATCTGACCATGCACATGCTATCCCTTTTTGGGGAAGAAAAAAAATAATTACCTCTGTGTGGTGTGACACTATTCACATTCTGTAGGCTGGCTGCAACTAATCTTCTTGGTTGAGGGAATCTAGATGGTGCTTTAAGGCCCTGTGTTGGACCCTCACATTTGATTGCTTTTTCCATGTTGTAAAAATGGTGGGCTGGTCCTGTAACATTTCCAGTTTGACATGGGGATGTCTTTATGGAGGGAAATATACTTTCATCTCACTTTTTTCAATAAATATAGGCCTAAAGGTAGCAAGAGGCTTGATTGCATGTAGTTTTAAGTAGTAACATCTGTATGTGTGTGAGAGGAAAGCTGGCTTGACTATGAAAGGCAATAACTGTCCTAAGACTGAAGCCTGGATATATGATATGAATATAACTTGGATAAAATATTTAGATAATAATATGTTGGTAACACTGTACATAAGTAGAAGTGTAGGAAGTTCTGCATTTTTGGTTCCCTCTCAGCTGTCAGTGTGCTTACCAATGTTTTCAAGTTTGGGGAGACAAGCCAAACTGTGCCTTCAAGAGTGCATCCTATTCATCAAGTATACCATCTGCAGCATCAAATTCCCTTTTATGGTAATATTACCTTGATTCTGAATTCCCAGTCTTATTCTGAAGTGCAGGAGTTTTGTAGCATTTATGTCAGCAGTGACGTAATGTTCCCCTTTTTCCTGCAACTTATAGAATCTTTAAGCTTGAAAAGACCACTAAGATCATCTAGTCCAACCATCAGCCTATGCCTGTGACTGCTCTAGACCATGTCCCTCAGTGCCCCATCCAACATCCAACCTGAATCTCCCCTGGCCCAACTTAAGGCTGTTTCCTCTTGAGCTATCACTAGTTACATAGGAAAAGAGGCTGCCCTCAACCTCACTACACTCTTCTTTGAAGACTGTTAGGCTTTACTGTTTTGAAAATGGTTCCATCACCTTGCTATAGCGAGCACTGTTTTGGAGGCCACAGTTGTGGGAAGAATTGGAAAAGCAATGTAGTAGCAGAATCAAGTGGTAGAAATTAATTTAGCTTTTGGACAGTGAAAGCTTCCCAGCTTCAAAGTAAAAACTGGAAACTGGAAGATGCTCAAGCTGAACTTAGTGAAAGATGTCAGGAAATTTAGAGAAATCTGCTAAAGTCAAGATGAGCAGAGGTCTCTCCCATATGCAGCAATATGAGTTTAATACTTCCACAGTGCTTAGAATAATAGAAAGAACAGCTATAAAAGGATTAAAACTGAAGCATTTAATAAGCTTTAACAGTATTGTTGTAAATTTTGATGTCATGTAGCTTTCTGGAGTGTCAAATGAGTTCTATTGCCTCCACATTTCAAGTTAGATTCTTAATGTCTGCATCAGACTGCTGCTTTTACTCTGAGGAAACTTTCATTACTAAACAGATTCTTTGCTAATAGGATGCATCTTCATTAATTTCAGTCCAAGCGCTGCTTGAAGCTTTGTTCAACTTTATTCTTGTCAGCAGGGAATTTCTCTTGCTCTTTCTCTAACAGTTGCTAACTGACAGATGGCACAACATTTTAGGAGGCCAGCCTTGAAATATACTATCTAAGGTTAGAACTAACATTGGCTTACCACTTCTAAGTGGATACTGGTTCAGATGCTTGTGGCATCTTGGTCTAGTATGCAAAGATGCATGGAGGATGTTTCCTTGCCTTATCCATTTCGCACTCCTTTCAAACTTCTCAGGTGCTATCCTAATGACAAGTAGAGCTTATAAGGACCTGACAAGACATTGAGCTGTTGATGTATGTGACCTGTGGTACTTGCAACAGAGCAAGGAAAAGGTTAAAGTTGGTTCCTAACAGATCAAACTCAGAACTTGCTCTACTGAATTTCAATTCAGACTGTTTCCAATATCAAACAATACACTTACACAGAGATACTGCTGTTATAAATGAAGCTGTAGGTATAGATAGCTCTTAGAATAAGTAGTAGTGTTAGTCAAATGTTCTCTTGATTTGCCATTTGTATTTTAAATAGAGAAATGGTTACTGAAGCAAACAAATCCAGTTTGACTTCTGTAAGAGGCAGTTCACCTTCATGCATTTTAATCATGGCCAAAAAGCCTGCTTCTAGCTCAGATAATAATAATAATCTCTTTTGAGGTTGAATACTGCTACTGAAAATGTTGGTATACTCAAATGATGGATTCAAATCTGTCTTCTGGTAACCATTTCCACTTAGACACCAGTGCCTTCAGTTTTGCATGATGCTATCAAGTCTATCAGGTGGTAGTAGAAACCAGTAGCCCTTGAACCAATAGGTAAACTATTAATAGGATTAAGCAGATAAACTTCTCAGGGTGTTTTCCCCTGAAACTTAAGACTTGCATGTTATTAAACTAAACAGCACTTCACTGTTTAGCAGGCTCTATTTAAGTCCCTATCTGTGCCTTCACATGGATTTGCCTCTCACTGAGGCCTCTTGCTCACACCTGAATTTTAGACCCTTTTTGCTGGGAGAATTGGAAAATCAGGGGCAGGACTGACATGCCACAGTGTTCTGGAACTTCATCTATTTGAAGAAAATAAGAGCATCCATACACGCTCCCCTCTTCTGAAGACTAACTGACAATTTTTATTTTTATTTTTATTTTTATTTTTGAGAATGGAAAAATCACTGTACCTTCCTTACTGCTGTCTGTGATAGAAGGTCATTTTCCTTGATGCAATGAATTACATATAAATAAAGCTGACTACCCATAAGGAAGGTTGTCTGCTAACATGCCTGCTGCTATTAGATTAAATAACCATAATGGCAAGGACCAAGACACAGTTGAGGTCTGGGTGCTCTGTATCTGCTCTAAAGAAAGCCACCAGGATGTAAATGGGAGTGAATCTTTACCAAAAAGGAGTGTTTCCCTAGAGAAAGGTGCATGTTTTAGAGAGAACTGCTAGAATGCTACCTGACGGAAAGGGACCTTGGTGTGCTCAATATGAGCCAGCTGTGTGCCCAGGTGGCCAAGAAGGCCAATGGCATCCTGGCTTGTATCAGGAATGGTGTGGTGAGCAGGACAAGGAAAGTCATCTTCCCCCTGTACACAGCACTGGTGAGGCCCCACCTCAAGTACTGCATTCAGTTTTGAGCACCTCAATACAGAAAGGATATTAAGGTGCTGGATCAGGTCCAGAGAAGGGCAACAAGACTTGTGAGAGGCTTGGAGAATATGGCCTATGAGGAGTGGCTGAAGGAGCTGGGGCTGTTTAGTCTGAGGAAGAGGAGGCCGAGGGGAGACCTTATTGCTCTCTTCAAATTCCTGAAAGGTGATTGCAATGAGAGCGGGGTTGGTCTCTTCTCACTCGTGACAGGTGACAGGACGAGGGGAAATTGCCTCAAGTTACACCAGGGAAGGTTTAGGCTGGATATAAGGAAAAACTTATTTACAGAAAGGGTTGTTCAGCACTGGAATAGGCTCCCCAGGGAAGTGGTTGAGCCACCATCCCCAAATGTCTTTAAAATCTGTTTGGATGTGGTGCTCAGGGACATGATTTAGCGGTGGGTTGTTAGAGTTCAGGTAGTATGGTTTGGTTGTGGTTGGATTTGATGACCTTGAAGGTCTTTTCCAACCTTAGCAATTCTATGATTCTATGAATAAGGGACTAGTTTTGTACACAAGAAGCTCTTCTGCTCCTATACTTCTGGCTGTAATATACGATCCTTCTCCAGAACTTGAATGGAAATTCATTAAGCTTTCAAATGCTCTGGAGAGATCTGTATGTTGGGGAAAAAGCAAACAAACAAACAAACTTTTTCAGAATCATCTGTCCTGACCTTCACCCAAATCCCAATTTGCATTAACCTCAGCAGAAGCAGAGCTCTATATACACCATAACACACCTAAAATGTGTCTGAGAGAAAGATACAAACCTTGCCTGTTCATTTCTGCCATTCTACAACAACATATGTGCCTATAAAAACAATGCTGGCATTCCCAGATTCTGTATATATCCTTTCAAGAATGTACCTGTAGGGTATAAATATCTAAGGAGTGGGAGGCAAAGGAATGAGGCCGGACGCTTCTCTGCAGTGTGTGGCAATACAATGAGGGAAATGGCCACAAACTGAAGCATAGGAAGTTCCACACAAATGCACATGGGAACTTCTTCACAGTGCAGTGATGGAGCACTGGCACAGGCTGCACAGAAAGGTGGTGGAGTCTCCTTCTCTGGAGACGTTGAAGCCCCGCCTGGATGCCTACCTGTGCAACCTGGGCTAGGGAGCTGCTTTGGCAGGGGGGTTGAACTCAATGATCTCTAGAGATCCCTTCCAACCCCTGGAAGTCTGTGAAACTGTTAGGTCACAGCTTGAATTGGTGACTGAGCACCTGTTGAAGGGGTGCCCAGGGAGCATAGGCAAATTGTTTGCACCTGTGCTTCCTACATGACCAGAAGGTGTGGGACCACCCTGGGCTCATGTAAGGGCCAGCCACAAGAGGGGAGAGCATTTCTTGGATCTGGGCTGTGTCTTGAGAAGCTGTGCTGTATAGCCAGAGATCCTCTTCACCAGTTGAGTGAGTTCAACTCTTTTGTTCTTTTTTTCTTTTTTCTCTATGTACGGATATTGGCAAATATTCACTTAGTATTATCAAGAAACTGGTAGAAGCAATTCTGCTTCTTCATGAGTGGAACAGTACCCAAACTGTTCTTGTAGTAACTGTAAAGCAAATAAAAGGTTCTGCAACAAAACAGTCTTGTGGATGTTCTGTAAAGGGCAAGAATACTTAATGACAGTAAGTAAATGTTCCATACAAAGCAATCACTTTATCTGGTTCTTGATGGCCTCCCCTTGTGCTGGGTGGGGTGTTCAGTTTGAACGTGAGGAAAAATTTCTTCTCAGAAACAGTGGGAGACATTAGAACCACCTGCCAAGGAGGTGGTAGAGTCACTAGGATATGTTAAAGTGTGTGGATGTGGACTGAGGGACATGGTCTAGAGCAGGTATGGGTTAATGATTGGGCTAGATGATCTTGGTGGTCTTTCCAAACTTTATGATTCTGTGATTCTAATTCTCAGACCTGTAGGTTTCCTACCACAAAAATATCTGAAGATGAGCCTGAAAGCTAAAATTCATGATGCTAATAGATGCCAGTATTATAGACTCCATAGACTAGTTTATGGCACATTAGAGTCTATGTGGCTTATAGGAGATACATTATTTTTCTTTGTGTCCAGTCACAAATTCTATTGTTCTCCCAAGAGTGAAATTATCTTCTCAGTTCTTTCTTAGTCACACTCTTCACTTTATTACTCTGTTCACCAAAAAGGAAAGAAAATCTTAAGGTTACCTTTCTAGCTAAACACAGAGTAATGCATTTCTGTGCTTGCATTTAACTTTGAAAGCTGCTGTTTGTGTTTCACAAAAGTAATGCTTGCTGCATGCCCGAAAGAGTGAATATTTTTTCCCCTCATGTGGTTTGTTCAATAACAATTAATCTTTTGACTACATATATTGCTCTGCGTTTGGTCTTGACCAAACTTAGTTTAAGCTCAGCAATTTTTCTTAGGTAACATGACTAACCGTGTGGAGTCTTAGTTGCAATTTTGAGCCCAAACTCTGATGTGAAGTAGTCTTACTTTGCATCAGGTGCAACTCCACAGTTTCTTCAAGTGAACTGATTTTTTCTTTTTTTTTCCCTGTGAAACTTGATAGATACATTTATTTCCTTTAAATGTGAGCATTAACTTCTGCCTATGGCTAGACATGCATCCATGGGAACCATTGCAGAATTACCTTTAAAAGCAGCTAGGCTGTGTAGAGCTGGGTTAAAGGCTAAGCAGGATTAGACTGAGATGTCATGCAGAGTATGACGCGTATTCTGTATTCCTGCCTGGCTACAAATAGTTCCTATGACTCAGTCATAATTTGAAAGTGTATTAATTGTGATAGATCACTAATTGCTGTAAATCATAGAAAGCAGTTAATCTAGGAAATTACTCAACGCTGCTCCTTCAGTGTGAGCTGTTTGAAAGACATCAGGATGAACTATAAATTAGCAAACATTTATCTGTATGCAGTTATGTGTGCTCTGTATGTAGGTCATACAGCAGGGCATCAGCAGAATTTAGATGAATGTAGGACTCCTGGGAATCAGTTGGAGCTGGACAAGTGTAAAGTCATGTGAGGAGTTAATGTTTTTTATTTATTCTTTCTAACTCCAGGATATTTCTGCCTCTGAATCCCTCAACTCGTCTTGATAGTATACTGTTACTTCAGTGCTTCCTTTTTTTTTCCTTTTTTTTTAATCCCATTTTTTTTCTTGTATTATTCTCAAAATGGCATTTCTATAAAATATTGACACTCACTATTGTCTCAGTGTTTTACAATACGTTTTAGCTCATCTGTCAACAGAGATTTCAGCATGTTCAATTTATAATTAAAGGCATTGTTATATTTGGCTTTCATAACAAGAACACTTGAGCAGTTTCCTTATTTGGTATATGCGTAATTGACAGTGTGTAGGGGGGATGCTGGTCTTTTTTTAATTAAAAAAAAAAAAAACAACAACCAAGGAACTAGGCCTCTTTTTGTGAAAAGGGTATAAAATATTTGTTCTCCTCATTTCCACAGCTGCAAAAAGAAGCAGCTCTAAACTTGTAGAGAAAAAGTTACTGTTATGCTCTGGGATTTGGGGGTGTGCATGAGAGGAAGAATCTGCACTTCTGGGCAAGCTACTCCCTGGGTCACTTTGCTTTGTTGTGCTCACCATATATCAGGTGTCACGTGCAATGAATACAAAAATTCAGAGCAAAGATTGATTTTGTTTGAATTTGTTCTTATTCAAATACATGTCTCAGTCATCTGCATTTCAAATCTGTTGGATACCAGTGTAAAACATTTCCAGCAGCCTAATTTAGACCAGGTAGGGTTTTGCATTTTGCAGGTGCTGTGGTAATAACCAGAGTGCTACTTTGGTATTCTTGTGCCGCTCTTTGGTTTATAAGGTGTAGGATGCTGTTGTTTATTTTTCTGCTTTTTAATCTTGTTTTTCAGTTGCACCTGCCTAGACTCTACCTTTGCAGTAGAAGAGGGTAACAACCTGCTTCAGTTTTTTAAAGTGAACCTTGGGTTTCAGCAAGAGATAATTATCTGAACTGCTGGGTGTCAGCTAGACATACTGTTGCTCTACTCTATGTTAACACTTCAGTAAAAATAATTCCAGTTACCTGCTTTTTTTTTGGTGCTGTCATGTCCTCAGGACTAACCACATGGGGACTGGATGTATCACATGGTTTCAACAAGCTTGTTTTGCAGTAAAACAAATCCACATTTGTTACACAGATGTACAAAATAGATCTGCAGTGAAATGTCCACTATAAAACTGTTGTGTGACTTGGGAGCAATTGACTTTGGAACCTGCCACAGTAGTCTTGCTGAAATAGATGTTTTCATGAAATGCTCGAGTTTTTCATTTACTTTGAGCAGTGTTTCATTGCCATGAAAATAGAGAGCAAATGTTGAGCTGCAGACACTTGTTGATGTGAATGAAGTACAGTGATTGATAAGAAAATGTGATGCTGAGTTAGATTTAAGCAAAAATATTGAGTCATGTTGGCTTCTTGTTGGAATACCTCCAGCAACATGAATGCTATGTTCAGCTTTGACACCCTTACCTACCTCTGCTTTGCGGTCCATAGGAAGATGCAAACTTTGTTCAGGAAATGATTTTTATTTTTATTTCTTTTTTTTTTTTTTTTGAGAGTCCTGTGGTCTAGCCTAAACCGCATGGTCTTCTGGAATCCCTGTGGTGTGCCTTAACTCCTAAGGGTAGATTCAGCCTTCCAAAAGTGAGAGAGAATGCCTTTACATTCTTTTGTTTCTTTCTCTTCCCTCATTCCCTCACTCTCAACCACAGTTCTGTTGTCATTGCAATATTAAAAAACAAATAAACAAACAAACACACACTAGAGTTTCTGATATTTCAAAATGAGGTGTTGTGGTGTTGTTAGCTACGCCCTTAGCTAAGAGTGAGATTGAACTTAAGAGATAATTTTTGCAAATGGAGAAAGATGGAGGGGGGATGGGGGGGAGGGAAGCCAGGGTATCTATTTTCTGTAGTTTTATTGTACAGCTGTGGTAACAATTGGTCCTGATAGGAAAGAAGAGAAGGAAGGAGAGTTCTTTACTTACAATCCTAAAGAACAGAATACTTCCAGTGAAGAACTGACAACATGCAGTGAAATATTTTGGTTTTGGATAGGTGAGGTTTCTTTTTTTTCAATGGAAATTAGAAGTGTGACCTTGAACACTCCTGTTCTAATGCTGTTTGATTTTTCTGTGCTCTGAGATACCTGCAGTAATTTCCTGCTATGCATGGAGAATATGATTAAGTAGGACAGATCTATTTAGGCTCAAAAAAGGCTTTAAATGGCCAGTGATTGCAAAAGCTGGCCTGAATTTATGCTGTTTTTATTAAGACCTGATGCAATATGAGATTAAGTTCCACTACTATTCATGACAGTTTTTCTGTTCAATTAAAATACAATTTAACAAATTGAGGGTTGGTTTTTTTTCATGTGAAAGAGTGCTTTGAAAGGCCAAGCTCTGAAATGTGGGCACTGAGAAACTTGAATGTCATCAAAGAGGTGACTGCCAGTTTCTGAACTGTTAATTTGCAATGTTCCTCAGCACAAAAGCTGTCAATTATATTTTTCTATATAATCATCCTTTTATTTTTGAGAGAAAATGTAAGACGTGTCTGTGCATATCAAGCCCTATACACTTAAATTCTGATGTGACTCTCTTAATATCTTCTTGATTTGCTGTCCTAGGCTAATGGAGAGCTTTAAAGTCAGTCTGCTATAACTGTCTGCATACAGACAGGATTTCTATTGTACTCCTCAAAAAGTAAAATGACATAAAATCCCAGCTATGGTCACTCCAGGCTTGTAAGCAGCAGAAGGATATCTGGGATTTCAGAGTTGTTTTCTGCAGGTTGCTCCTGTAAGTGTCCTATGCAGAGACATTGTACTCAAAACACCCAGTTTTAGGATGGTGCTAGTCATGGGTGCTTCAAGGTGAAATAGCTACTCCTGAGCCATACCAGTGACATACTTGCTTTGACCTCTGCATCATGGCAGCCAGAGCAAGCTTACTTTTTGAAGACATAACTGGCACCAAAGCCACATCTGTTTTGCTGCCCCAGCAGATTACTGCTCTTTGTACAATCTACCTAATCCATATCTGCAGCAGATCTTGTTACTTATGTAGAGGGGAAAAAAAAAAAAAAAAAAAAAAAAAAAAGAAAGAAAGAAATCTGGTTTTAAGGTTTACTTGTTCAGAAGCCAAATCTCAATAGCCACAGCAAGTGGACTTAAACTGAAAATACTGCAGGTACAAATTTATCTTATGAAACCATGACCTGAATTACTGCAACCTATTAGGTAATATCTGGTTCCTCTGTGTGGTGTTTCCTTGTGCTCTTCTGTTGAATTTAACTATGTTGCCCGTGAATGTGGATTTAAAAAAGAAATCTGGAAAAAGATGTAAAAAGAAAGCTGTTGATAAATACTACTCATACTTATTTTTGCAAACTCCTTTGTATTAACTTGTGTCAGTGTCTATACTAATGCATGGTTGTGCACTAGGGGACAAAATGCTGAGAAGAAATGTTAAGTCATGCTTTTAACATTATAAGAAGACTTGTCATCTGTTGTCCATCAAATCCCTTGAGGCACTTCAAATGAATTGATAAAGTGTATTAGGATCTGTGCTTGAGTTTACTTCCTCCAAGGAGGAAGTTAGATTTCCTTGTAGAGGTGCTTCATCCTAACTTCCTTGCTGTGTGCTTATAGGGCAGCCTGGCCACCACTTTGTCTCACAGAGTGTGGGAATTGGGTCCCTTCCTGGACAGCCAGGAGCAAGGTACTAATAGCCTTTGTTACAGAGTGTTGTGCTGCTGCCAGTGCATTCATTGGCTTTCTCCCAGTGTGAAGTGTGTGCTGGAGCCAAATCCCTGTGCAAGTGACAGGTCACCCTCAGCGGAGATGGCTTTGCAAAGCACCAAGGTAAATACATCAACAGAGAAACTTTTTTAAATGAAACAAATTTACAGGAGAGTGACAGTGTGTGGTGCAGCAGGAATAGATAACTGGAACAGTTCACCATCTCCATTCAGTATGGTGTGCTTGACCGTGTACCAGTTGACCATACTCCTGGCAGTGCAAGGAACTCATGTTTCCTGAAGTGACCTTGTCCCTGCTCCTGCTGTACAGTGTCAAGATGTCTGGTGTGGCTTGTACAATCTCCCACACCCTTAGGAACTTCTGCTGAGGAGATGGCTGAGGCAGGAGGTGAACTGATATTTCCCAGGATGGACCAAACCTTCCCTAAGAAACAGTCTGAGGAGGAAAGTGGAGTGGTTTCTTGCTGCACAAGATTAAAAAGGGCTTCTCCTGTTGCTGTCAAACACTTTTCCCAACTACCCAGTGTTACTCCAGGCTTTTATTAGCCAGGAAATACATCTGGATCTCCCTCCCCATCTTCTCTTCTGTGAAGCTTGTGGGAGTTTTGACAAATTACCACCTAGTCATCAGCTGGAAAAGTCAGCTCCTTACACACTGTTTTTCTCTATAGATTACCAGCTGGTAAAACATGAGTAAAACTGCTGAGATAATTAGGAAGCAAGCCTCAGAAAACCCTTAATCTAGGTAACATCTCCACCAAATGTGAGTAAACAGTCTTATCTCACTCAGTATATGTTTGAAATGACTTAAATGAGATGGAACACTGAATGAGTTGGGCATATGTAGTGAGTAGAGTGATGGTAGATGCCCTTAGGAGTAAGGATGTTCAAAGAACTGTTAAGAAGTCCTTGAGAATAATCAGAATAAAATATTTTTCCCCAAGAAGTGATAATGCAAAGCTAAACCAAAACCGGTGGGTAGTAATTTTTTTCTTTTTCTTCTTCATTGGCTCAGAAATGTCTTAATTTTTCTACTTTAAGACAAAGTAGGAAGAGATATGATTTTGTACTTAATTATATTTGTGATGGAATACAGAATGAATTTCTGTGGAAATCCTCAGATCTGAATTTCTCTGGAACTGATTTTTTTATTTTTATTTTTTTTCCCCCCAGTTTTGTTGTTGCCTTCCTATTTTTTTTCTTGACTATATATTATAGATTGTCAAATGTACAGAGAATCAATGAAATCTAACTTGGGTATCCTAAAAATCTAATTTTAAATTTCCCCTCTTTTGTCTTAAAAGTCTTACTTCTTGTCCTGTTGCTGTCATACCATACAAAAAGTTGATTCCCTCCTCTTTATAAGCTTACTGTGAATACTGGAAGGCCGCAACCAGAACCTACTCTTTTTCCAGGCTAAACGAGCCCAGTTCTCTCAGCCTTTCTTCACAGGAGAGGTGCTCCAGCTCTTTAATTATCCTTGTGGCAAGACTGGAAGAAAGCCATTGTTTTATTCAAACATAACGGTGTCTGAATCAGTGTTACTGGTAACAGTGACAGCTGATACTGTTGCAAAGTGTCATGGTTTTCCATAGGTATTCCATATCATGATATCATGCAGTGAACTGTTGGAGCTGGGACAGCTGATGGGTAGCTGTGGTTATTGGTTATTTTTGGTTATTCCCATGTGGTTTCTGGAAGGGAAGAAGGTGACATAACCATGGCCTTCTTCCAGTCATGTTGCCGAACCACAGCATGGGTTAGAAAGCATTTCTCTTCTATTTGTTTGATTTATTACCCTTGACCCCTTTAATTTATACAGTATCTTTATTATTCCTTTTACTATTATCTCACATTCCTTTACCATTTCTAGTGAATTCTTTTATCCTCATCTCAATCAAGCTCTTCCTTTTCACCTCTCTGCTAGCTTCCTGCAGGGGGAGGTGTGGAAGCAAGACCTAGCCTCTCTGTCGTGTAACAGAAGACCCTCAACCCATGGCACAGGTTCAAACTGACTGTCTCCTCCACCTTGTACTGCCTTTTTTTTTTATTTTTTTTATTTTTTCGGCCAATGGCTGATTGGGCAATAGGCAACATGTTGTCATTTGTAAATGAGCTGGAACAAAGCAAGAGGCAAGTAGACCTGGAGCCAGAGCAGGAACAGAAATGAGATCTGCATATATATCTGAGGTCTTAGATAGGTGATGCTGCCAGGGCCTGAATGCTGTGCTGCCTTATCTGTCTGGTGGACAAGGCTGTGATACTTGTTAGACTAATACATGTTTGAAAAGTCGTGACAGTCAGGTGAGATCCCTGGTGACTGGAAAAAGCAACATCACACTCATTTTTAAGAAGGGTAGAAAGGACAATCTGTTATTGTCAGTTGTGTGCTGGCTAAGATTATGAAGCAGATCCTCCTAGAAGCTATACTGAGGCATATGTAAGAGGGAGGTGGCATGGGATAACTAGCATGTCACCAAGTGTAACCCTGCCTGACCAACTATGTTGCTTTTCTGTGATGTGATAACTGTGTAAGTGGACAAGGGAAGAGCCACTGATGACATCTGGACTTTGGTAAGCCCTATGATGTGGTTTCACATAACATTCTTTTCTCTAAATTGGAAAAATACAGATTTGAGTGCCACAGAAGCAATACAAGGGGTGGAATGTCTTCCCTAAAGAACCAGCTGAGTAAGCTGGGGCTGTTCATCTTGGAGAAGAGGAGGCTCTAAGGGGACTTGATAGTGGCCTTTCTATTTCTATAGGGGGGCTGTAAGGAAGAGGATGGAATACAGGGTCTGTTGTGATAGGACAAAGGGAAATTATTTCAATGTAAAAAGGAGAGGTTTAGGTTGAATAGAAGGAAGAAGGTTTTTTTAAAATAAGGGTGGTGAGGCACTGGCACAGGTTGCTCAGAGAGGTGGTGGATGTCCTGTCCATGAAGTCACTCAAGATCAGGCTGGTGGGGTTCTGAGCAACCTGATCTAGCTCTGGGTGTCCTTGTTCATTGCTGGGGGGGGTTGAACCAGGTGGCCTTTAAGGGTCCCTTCCAACTCAAATGATTCTATGATTTAACATTTAGGAGGCGGATTCTCTTAACAGATTAAGAACTTTGAAACTAAACATCTCTGTAGTGACTTTCTATATGCTTATCTCTAGTCATCTAATCTGCTTAATTGTGGAGAATGTCAGAGGAAATACAATTAAAAATATTTTGTGTAAACCATGTCTTTTTTAATTTAGTTACCTCCACGTTTTTGTTTTTAAAGAAGTTCATTTTTTCACTGTGTTTGGGGACTGCTGAGTCACAGCCTGATTGAGCACCTGAAGAGAAGACCTGGTCAGCCCTGAGAGCACAGGTGAATGCAATTTGAGGGCTGACTGGCACTGAGGTAAGATTTCTTGTTGGAGAATCCTCCTCTTGGAGCTCTTTCCCTGTGAGCCTAGATGCTCAGAGATGGGTGAGCATTCTCTTCATTCCTTTGTGCAACATCTCCAAGTTTGTGCTGGTCCCTTTACACACTACTAGAAAAAGTAATACTGAAGTTTTTTTTTTTTGCTTGTGTTTAACTGAATTCTGTGGGCCTCAGAGGCTCAGACAAATCTTGTGGAATTATTTTTAAAAGGTGGTATTAGACCTGAGATTTGGAATAAGTTTTGTTCTTAGTCAAAATTATATAACTACACTTGAATCTACTGGGCATTCTCTTTGTGTAATTGCAGTTCTGCTTGGGAGTGTGAACTGGCAGAATATGCTGGTACTGGCGTCCTTCAGTTAAATATCTTTCTTTTCTTATTTGTGGATGTAATATTCTGTTTGAGATGATACTCCTTCAGTAAAATACTTTCCTGGTGAAATTATGTGAAAAGTACAAATGTAACTACACCTCCGCTGCTATATAATGATGTTTTTCATATTTTGTCTAAGGGCTCTTTGCAATTCAGAATTCATAGTGGCTTGCTAGAAACATTCAAGCTTTCATTTGTATAGATACTTTAATACAAAAGTGTTCCAGAGTACTTCTCAAACTACTGGCCAAATCCAAAGCTTGTTGATGTCAATGCCTGCTGACTTCAATGAGCTTTGGATAAGCTCATTGAGTTTTAACAATAATGACAAACAGTTAAGTGTATATCATAAGCTCGGTCAGAATGTTACTTCATTGCTGTTTTATTTAAAATGCTCTGACTGTAGCTAGATACATAACTCTGCTTTTGTAACAGTTATCTGAATTGTGTTGAACTTCTATTGATTTCAATGTTATTCCAAGATGTATGAATTACGCGGGTATCTTGGAGTAATACCAACAAACTATGTGTTGAGTGACAGTACGGAAGATGACAAATATGAAGATTGGAAATCTGACTAAAAATCTGGATATATATGTAATCAAGTACATCGGTGACTAGATAAAGCAAATTAGGAGAGAACCTCAGGCATCATCTAGTCTGCAGCATCATTTTACCTGCTTACAGTGTAGACCTTCATTACATGAGATAATGTGTTTATTTTGCCTTCATTGTTACAGAATGAACCATAAAAGAAAATTTATGACTCAGTTCTTGCTTTAGGAGAGAGATTTTGTTCTGTTGAACAGAACAGAGGAAATAAAGAAAATGAATCTTCAGTTGAGTATGAAGTTCTGTTGGTGTCATTCCTGACCCATTCTTCCTCTCACATGAGTAATTTGGTCATGAAGTAGTACTGTAGCATGGACAGGGCACAAGGCACTAGTGAACAGGCATCAAGTGTGTTCCTGCCTGCACACAGTTGTGATTGCTAGGCTGTGGCATTCTTATATGGGTCCAAAAGGCTACATCAGATTCAAACAAGAATAGAGATCATGATTGTCTGCAACTCCAGACACGGTACTGGGTATCCCAAGTGCCAAGGTATTGTGATGTTATTTGCAAAATAATAGCAAAACTCTTTTGTAGTCTAGATATAACTGGTGATTCATGTGCCAGTGCAGATAAATGTTGGAAACATACTTGGCTTTGAACAGAGTTTATGGTAGTAAGATTTATACACTGAAATCCTAATTCAGGTCAGATTATTCTCTGATGTTGTTTGGTTGAAGCTTTCCCAGTTTATTGTTGGTTTTGTTCTGGCTTATCCTAAACTTTAATTACTTTGAACCTGTGCTGGTGGGCACATTTTGTGAGTTTTTTTTTTTGTTGTTGTTGTTATTTTCTTTCTGTTTCTTTTAGCAGTTGAAACAAAGCTGTCGCTAAGCTGTGGAAGAAGATTTCTTAATATCACACTGCAACTATAAAAAAACTATATGCAATACTGTTTTATGCATAAACTTTTATCTGAATATTTGTGAGTGTTCACAGGTCACTGCCATACTTGGCCCTTTGTCATTCCACAAGGGCAATATATCTGGCATATATCTCTCTTCGTAGTCATCAGTGAAGTCAAGATAAGGCTTTGGGATCTGAAAAATTTTAGAGCCAAAATTTCTGGCTTCTAGTCTCCTATCCTTACTGAGTCACATTTTTTTGTGAAGAAAGATGAACAAGAATCTGACATTACTTCACGTGAAGCAAATGGCAAGATAATATCAATATCAACTAGTAACAAACTGGAAAAAGACACATTTATATTTGAGGCTGTAGCAACATAAAAAATCAATAACTGTATAATAGCCTAGCTTATAATGTGTACTTTAGAGCCAATTTTCTCTAATATACAGGAACAGGGTCAAATACTGAAATCCAAATGAAGATGAAATTTGAAGAATAAGGATGTTAATTTCCACTACATTCCTGGGGCTGGTTGTGCAGTGAATACTTGGTACAGGGGAGAGCTTAAGACTGTGTGGACTGAAGATTAAATGTTTTCTGAACCAGATACTTTTAGATGCTAAGGTGAACATTGGAGTTCTGTTATCCATTGTCTTTAACTACATGAGGATTCTGCAGTTCTGTGTATGCATGCATGGATTGTAATGATGATATATAGCTGCTCTGCTGTAAGGATGTAGTTGTGTTCATTCAGTTCTCTGATCAGACCCAGATATTGGCTCATTAAGTTGCTCATTCCAAAATACCCCAGTAGATGCTTTTGATGGTGATTTGTTAGTACACAAAACCAGGGAATCATGACAATACTTTTTGAAACTGCTGCCATTCTCCCCTCCCTCTCTCTCTAAATAATTCAAAATTTTGTGGTACTAGTGAAAAACACCTGACAGCAGAGATGCCAGGGGAATGAGGTTTTTAAAACACAAATGCTTTGCTGTCCTGGAGAAGAATCAAAAAACAAAGCTTGAAGTTAAAGCAATGAAGAGAAATACCATTCATAGCTCCCACATTTTATTTGTTTTCTGACTTGGAGAAAAATTGTGGATTTTTAATTTCTCTGCAGGGCAAAAAAGAAATCCACCTCTTTATCTCTCCCAGTTTTTATTTCAATAAACAAAAACATTTTCCTAGGTTGGCATGTAAATCTCCTATAGCTCCCTTTTCCACGTCTTCATTCCCCTGATGCCGGATTGTAGCAGGGTATCAGTTTTCAGAGTTGCTGCTATAGCTAATTCTTTTTTTTTTTTCTTCCTCAGCTGACTGTTCATATTTGTAGACCCTATAATCTCACCACCAAAACCTAGGCATGCATTGGAGCCTGGCTTAAGAAGGGAGACAGACCTCAAAAATGTCACTGAGATCAGAACTCTCAAAACAAAACTCTGTCCATGCTTAAACAGGATGCCACCAGGGGATCTGGGCCAAATGAAAGGGAAGAACATTCTCTGTATTAGGCAGTTCTCATAGCGTTTTGGGTTTTGCACAGCTGGAAAAGTTTTTTTTTTTAAAGACCTGTTAATATTTTTTCCTTTCTCTTGAAGCCCATAACATAAGCCTCAAACTGTCTCTATTGTTTTTACTATCAAATCTTCCAATAATGTCAAAGTGATAACAACATGTCTAAAACTATTAAGAAATCTACAGGGCATCTAGATATGTTTTCCTCCTTACCCATTTTCCCTTAGATCCTTACTGTCTTGACTTGGAAAAATGGTTTTCATCTCAGAAGGCCTATGGATTATTTTCTTGTTCATTTTCTATCTTCTGTATTAATGTTATGGTCAGATGTTCCCTTTTCCAACAATCTGTTTTGTATTTTCAGCTCCAGTTTGTTTTAAAAACTTGCCGATATTCCATCAGAAGTTCTAATTCATCCTCTACTGCTGCTCTTTAGAAGATGTGTTTTCAGAGCTTAAAAAAAGGGAATAAAGGAGCATAGAGACAGTACAAATTGTGGAGGAAAATACATTCTCCAATGAAAGTGGAGATATCAAAGCAGAAATTCAAAGGTAGACTTTCCATTTTTATATTTTTCCAGGGAATGTTGAAATACCACCTGTTGTGGGGACAAAAGCAGCATAGGTTGAGTACTTACCAGGTAATTTACAATGCACAATTATTTCTGAAGTTTTTAATCAAACTTCGCTGTCACTTGTGGCTTTTTTTTTTTTTTTTTAGCTTGTATGATAATTTTTGAATCCTGTCTTCTTAAAAACAATTGCAAACATATTACTCACCTCACTATGTCTAGGAGCAAATTCAGCTACAGATGGGCTTGTGTCAAACATTAAGCTCAGGAGAGTTTGGGGCACAGAACTGACCCTTTGCAGTTAATGGCAATTGTACAAACAGCACAAAGGCTTCCAAGCTGATGTCTATCAAACACATAGTGTGTTTCATAAGTCATAGGGAAGAAAATAATTTGTCTGCAAAATTTCACCAAGTAAAAGGACTTTTTACCCCTAATGTCCAACCTCATGATGTGTTCCCTTAAATATGTTTTTGGTCACTAATCACTTCCAAAAAGAATCCTGCACGTATTCCCTTATGTTTTCATTTGAGAAATTTCCCATTATGTGCTTCAAAAAGCCCTTTCTAAAAGCTGATGTGTAGTATCAGTAAGCATTCCCTGTTCAGAAGTTTCTTCCTAGCATAATGATGTATTAATTTTTCAAAAAACAATGAGATAATGAAATGAGATATTTGAATGTATGTTTCCCAAGTTGACAGACAAGACTCTGTGTATGTTAACTCAGTCTGTGTCACCACCTAATCCAGAAGCTGTTTGGTGCAAAGTGCCTGCACATCATGCACAATTTTTAATGCCAGAAAAAGGCAGTATTTCTTAAAAGTGAATAGAAAGCTGAATAGAAAAGAAAATCTGGTTATCTTTGCCCTTTGGTCAGGCTTAACTTACACAGTTGTCCTTACTACTTCATGAAAGAGTTCTGATGATCAACTCTTCTCTGCAGAAAGATGGAGCTCTCCCCCTGTAAGGAAGGAGGGCAGCTAAGGCATCAGCAGGGGCTTGTGCTGCAGGAAATGCTCAGCACCAGTGCTTGTAGCTCTGGGAAGGGTCTTCTTAGAGGAGCAAATTCAGCCAAAGCCATAGAGTAGCCAAAGTTAGAAGGGACCGATAACGATCATTGAGTCCAATTCCTGGTTCTGTACAGGACTGCCCAAAAATCAGACAGTGTATTTAAGAGCACTGTTTGGATACCTCTTGAATTTCAGCAAGTTCAGTGCCATGCTCACCACCTTTTCCTAACTCCTATCTGACTCTCTCACAAAGAGGTATCTCATTGTTTCAGGTAGGTACCAAGCATCTCTAGCACGTAAGAGCATCTCTTACCTATAGTCAGAAGCAATCTTCTCCGACTTTAAAACTAAAGCAATTTCCTTGGGAAAAAGGCAGCAGACATTCAGGTTGCTGATCACACACTTCCAGCAGCTGACACTTAGTATGCAAAGTAATTCTCACAGTAACTACTCATGAGAAACTCCTTCCTATCACAAAACTCCTCAGCAGAATATTAGCACCATGCTGATCTGGTGCAAAATGAATGCTCACTAATAAATAACTGTCTTTTTCAGGCACAACAGCAAGAAGCTATGTATAAAATAATGGCCTACACAAATTATTGCGAGACCAAATTTACATGACTGAAAAAAAATTCCTCTTTAAAGACAATTTGGATTAAATTAAGAAAAAGAGGAGGAAAAAAGGAGGGAAACATGTTGTATCTAGGTGTGCTGTAGTTTTCTCCTCTTAATAGCTTTAGAAGACTTGTTATCGCTTTGACATTACTGACAATTTGAGAGAGAAAACAATAAGAACAAGCATCAGCCTCACTAGCTCTTTGATTTGGTAGTTTTGAAACAGGCTATTTCTGACAAGCTCTCACTGGAAAATGGTAAACAATTCTAAAGAATGCTTACACAAAAACAAGTCTTGTTCATATATTCTATTTGTCTAGACTGTCAAGATGTAGAAGCTTATTTTTAAACTTCTCTGAAAGGTTGTTTGTAGGATGTACTAAATATCACAGCCATTTTCTGATTTAAGTAGTTTGCAATATTGAGGAGGAGGCAAGAACACCTGAGATTCATAATTAAAAAGAAAACACCTGTTTTGTTTGAATTATTCATAGCAAATGATGATAGATGTGTAGGGGATATCTACAGATGTGTTAGACATTTCTTATAACATAAGCCTTAGATGAGTTTGTATAAGTGAAGGATGAACTGGCTCTATATTCCCATGTAGGTGCATGATCCCCTGCCACAGTGCAATCCTTACTTAATTCCTTAGTTGGGCTCCATGTGGGAGTTTGGGTCCCAGGTTAGTTGGTAATAGAGGAGTCAACAAGCTTGCTCCTTCTTGGACTTAAGAATTTGTAAGATACTTTATTATTCATCTTTAGGAATCTTGATTCTTTTCCAAGTACATAAGGGAAGGGAAATTCCACAGAGCTGAAAAGTGAGGTGAAGCTGTGGTGGAGGGCTACTGGAATCTCTAATTGGCTCTTTTGTATGTACCATGCTGGGCTCTTTGAGTCAAATCTGAGGTAGTTTATGGCTCTGTTTGCTCATACATCCAGATTTTATATTGTTTGCACAGCTTAAAATGTGAAATGAGTGTTCTTTTCTTGTAAAATAGTAAGAATTCAAATAAGTTTTGCGTAACTTCATATTTGCCCTTTTGTTACGTGTAAAGAGAAGATGAGAATTATATTTTGCTGTCTGGCAAGCTGTTTTTGGCCACCTTCAATAGTTTCTGACATATGCATAGTAAAATATCACAAATCGTGGTTACTATATCCAACTCTACTTATTATGTGATGTTTTGTTTATTTAAGACTATCACACTTGTGTGATGAGTTGAACTTAAAACTCCAGAAGTGTCTGGGTCTTCACAGACGAATATACATTTACAGACTGAGTAACGTTTTATGTTTGAGTTAACTAAATGGAGAACTGCCAGAGAAAGCCATGCAAATTTTTATGTCTTCACCCGTTTAAAAAGAAATGTTTCTGCTTAGAGAAACAATTCTCTTTAAATGAATTGAGTGCTGTTCTTTCTTGCATACAAAAATAAATAAATCAAAAGCTGAGCAGTTTGAATAATTTCTCTTGAGATTTTGTGGGAATTAAGGAAACTGAGAAAAAAATAAGAAAAAAGGCCTTCTTTTATTCTGGCAATGGTAACCAAAGCAGTTGGCATTTAGTTCTGTGGGAAGCTAGTGCACGTGCTGAAGGATGGCTTGTGCATAAGGAACAATGTAACCCCCAACGCACTCTGAGTAATACATCTAAATTGTGAACTCTGTTATGCATATTTGTAGAGCGGAGTAATAAGGCAATGCTAAACAGTCCCTTGAAAACTATGTGCACTCAGTCTGAAGGGTTTTGTCTGGAAGGAATTATACTTCTGGTTTCAGGTTCCCCTTGAGGTAGAACAGGTAGCTGGCTACTTGTTTGTCAGACTTGACCAGAAACAATATGCACTGATGAGTTGCAGTAGGGTTCCTTGATGTGGACTCAGGTTTCTAGTAGAGCTGTTCTTCTTCCAACAACTGTAGTGTCAGGTCTGCAGCTCCTATTTTATTTAATTTTAAGGGTGTTGGCATCATCACCATCACTAATTCTCTCTCTCTTCAGAGTGCAGATGGCTAGTTATATTTCTTCAGAAAATTATGACAGGAGGAAAGGAGGAGCTAGATGATTTTTGCTCTTGAAAAGAGAAGTTGTTATACTATTTCAGTCTGCTTAATCACTAGTAGTTTTATTTTCAGTAACTATAATAATGTGGAAATTAGTGTTAATTAATGTTTATCCTAGAGTGGATTTAATATTAATAATAGACCTCATTCTTGTAGTTTGATTCCACTGAGGAAGGCATTCCAAAGGCCAAACCTTAAATGTTTTCCTGTCATTTTATTTGAGACAATCAATAAAGTGTTTCAAATATTTTCCCTCAACATCATTCCCAATAAAATCTAATTTTGATTTCTGATGCTGCAGAATGACTTGCATTTAAACAGTGTTTTCCGCTGAAGTCTTAAGAGCCTGTTTATAGAGAGAGTGAGGTCGTGACTTTCATTATACTCCTATGTGGTTAGAAAATATTACTTGTTCTTTTCTATAGATGGAGAAAGTTGGCAAAGGTCAGAAAAGTGGTAAAAAGCTGAGATGGTCCCTGCTTAGTCATCTGGCTGTCTAGCAGAAAGTGTTGTCCAGAATTAAGTATGAAGAATTCCCACAGATCAGAAATAAATGCTTTAGATTCTTTAAAACATTAGCACACTAGTTATTTATTAAAAGAAACTATGTAGGGTTGGTTTTAGTGTGTGTGTTTTCTTACTAGATTTTTGAGAAGGTTAGGGTTATTTGTTAGTTTTTGGTTTTTTTTTCCATGTTCCTTGTCTTTTCCCTTCCCTTTCCTGTGCTGTCTTGGATTTTGAGAAATGAAGAAAAATTAGTTCTACATAAGGACTAGAGAGATGATTTCTCTTTTGTGTTCTTGGTAGTAGACATGAGAAAAATAAATGAATTTCTGTTTTGCTTGAGTGATTCTCTTGGAGTTCCGATGCTGTTATTTTGTGTTAATTATACAGTGAAACAAGAAACTACAGTGTAGCCCTCCTATGTACCAAGAGAGTTTTCTAACCACAGGGTGAAAACCATTCTCATTCTCTCCTTTATGTCAACAAATATTGAAAACAAAATGTACTGAAGTGAAAAGCCTTAACAGAAGGTAATGAATCCTCCTTTTTTTGAGGGTTGAGAAGAACAGTTTTAATTTTTCACTGTTCCCGAAACTAGTTGGAGCAGAGCTCACTCTCTTTTTGTATGCTCTGCAAAGATCAGTGGGGTACCCGGCATATGGGTGGAAGAAAGCTTGTCCTACAGCATCTGATGTGCCTTTGACGTGTGGATACGAACTAAGCAGCCAAAGCACTTTAGGAAGGGCACAGAGCTCTCAGGTTAGAGAACTTGATGCTGAGGAAATGGTCTGTAGAGATATAAGTTACAGTAGTTACTTTTTGTGCGAATGGGTAGATGCAGTTATAAGGTGGCTTTCCTGAGGTTCAGTTAGTAAACTGACAGCAGTTAATAGCAATATCAGAAAGAGGAGCCAAGAGAACAGTAGCATCTTTCAAAGACTGTACTACACTCAAAAATGAAGCCTTTCCTTGCAGTAGCTAAAGACATTTATAGTCAACACACGCAAATAAATGCTCAGTGTGAGGTTTTCACAGTGGATATCCATCTCTCCCTCTTCTCATTAATGCTGCCGTGATGGATTTGCGCACGAAGCTTCCTGCTGTACGCCCCGCTGTGTCACAAGGTGGCGGTGCGCAGCAGCTTTGCGTGGGGCAGTTGCAAATCCAACCTCCCGGTGGTGGCTGAAGGACGTTTTTTTCCCATAGTGTGTGACTTCTGAGTGCCTTTTCAGGTGCTAGGTTTCCTTCAGAGTTGGTCTGAATTGAAAAGACTCAGAACTGCTTGAAGATATGTTTTCTTGAAAGTATTCTTATACAAGTCTATTAAAAAAATGCAGTAGGAAAAAATTTTCAGATATGTTGAGACTAGAAAACAAACCCCAGAATTCAGCAGTAATTGTATTGGAAAATAGGGTCAATAACACCACAGAGTAGGCAAAGAAGTCCCTGGATCAATTTACTTCATCAGATTTAGCAACTGAACACCATTTCTCTGGGACTGCATCATGGGCTGACGTTAAAACAAGGAGATTTAACATCAGTGGATTCAGGCAGCTGAAAACTAAAAGAGAAAAGGAGAAGTTTAAGGAAGTCTTGTACGTGAATTGCTCCAAGAGAATGGAGATCTGTAGATGATGAGACAAAAGAATCTCTGGAGCAAAGTATACAGCAGAAATAGCAGTTATTTGGATTTCTGTGTGCACGGTAACTGAATTCTGGTTGGAAAATCCCTGCCCTTGCTTAGAAGCAGAAGAGACAGAAGCAGCTTTGCCCTTTGCTGCATACCTCACTCTGTTGCAAGCATTCAGAACAACAAGATGAAAAAAAAATGATTCAAGCTCACTAAAATTAAGATTGATGGCTTTGGTTAGGGACTATTATGTGAGCCACTTGATGACTGGCAATCTCACCAACTGATTTCCTTAAGCTCAAAGGTGACATCCTCTAACAGTATGTTTGCATTCAAACTTTTGACTCCTTTTTGACTCCTTTTTCTGTTTGCCACAGCTGGCAACACAAATGACTGACAGGGAATAGCAGGGGAGGAAAGAGCAGATGCAGCATACTGCAGGGGCAGGCCCCAGAGCTGCTTCCTCTCCATTGAAACCAGTGTCAACAGGTCCTACCAGTTACCCTAACTACCTGCTCTGTTTCCTGTCTGTCCCAGCTGTGTCACAGAAGATGCATGGCAGAGATTGATTGTAGTCTGGCCAGTGTTGTTGTAAATGATACTGTCATTTAGCTAATTTGTGACATTTATGATGCTGAAGAACTACACTCTTGGGCACATATTGACATTTAATTAGCAAAACTAATGTGTTGGCAAGATCTAAATACCAATTTATTAGGGTAGTATATAGATAGTTTGTCAAGTAATGTGTGTTCCACAGTGGATTAATAATAATAAATGCTTCAAAAATGGAGGAGCTGCCATATGGCCAGCAACCGTAGCATAGAAGAATAACAACGATGGTTAATGTTTTCTGTCAAGAATGTGTTAGAGTACCCTTAAATGGATAACACACAGATCACTGCTATCTTTGTATGGATTTCCCTTCACACATTCCTCTACTTAATGTTATTTTGGACAGTGGATCCAAAGTCCAAAGGCTTTAGAATGGCTCAGCTCTAGCAAAATAAACCTATTTAGGAGTGTTACATAAAGTTTGGCAAATCACTGTGTCTATTTGCTTTACACCCAGTTGAGCTCATCAGTTCAACATCTGTCCAAGCTATTTTCACTAAATAAGGGCAAAATTCTCCACTCTGTTCAGCACTGTGTTTAGTGCATGTCCTGACATCAGTGGAAGCCCTCTGCATGTTGCAGCCATAGACTGTGAAACTAATGTTTCTCTGACTGAACTAGAGACTTCTTCAGTAGAGAAGAAGTATCTTCTACTAGGGACAACCCAGATGTTGACTTGTGTTGCACAACATAACCAGGCAATGAGGTACTCAAGCTGGCATTAGTAAGAGGGACAGGAAAGCAGAAAACTGTGGCAGAGTGCAAGTGGGATGGTTTATAGGCTAAATGTCTGCTGAACAGCTTTCTTGTGGTTGTGGTGGTCTATGCAAGCAAAGAATACTTTCTTGAGTGCTGTTCTCTGGGGGTCAGATCACATAGAAAATGGGATGTTGGCAAGAGTTGAGGGCTTCAGTGTATTGTGTCTTAGTATCACGTAAAATTGAGCTGACGATAACAGATTTTAGGTAGCTACAGATTCTACTAGTCTCCACCAAAAACCCTATCTTGTGGATGCTTTAACTAGTGTTGTAGAGCAGAAAATAATTCCTTTCAAGTAAGCGCCCAGAAATCTTGCTCATCTAAACTACAGCTGCATCTGCAGAATTGGTATGAAAATCTTCAGAGGATGTGCTTTTCATTAGATTTCAGATATTTCCCTTTTCTAGTCAAGCTGGAAAGATGAGGAAGTCTTACTCTTGTTCCTGGTCCACAGCCAAGAAATAGAAGATGCACATGAAAATCACAGGGATGAGTGGAAGGATAATGAAGTTCCTGTTAACAAATTCAAAGGTATCATAGTGGAGTTAATGAAAGGGATGAAACAAACAACTGATCAACTGTGAATTTATCTTCTTAGGTTCACCCATTCTTAAGACCGTGCTAAATCTTAAAGTTTATAATCGTTTTGGTAGTAGATGGCTGCTTCTTCTAGTTGCAGTGTCAGCCGCACCAGTAAGCATAACACAGACTACAAACAGACACTTGGGCTTAGGACAGTCTGAGTATATTGATACTATCTGGAAGGAATCTAGCCAAGATAAAATTATTGACATATTTCATAGAAGCCATTCAGTCTATGAAAGAGATCTGTAACCAACGATCTTAAACACAGAAAGTTAATCTTATGTCTATATGTTATGTAAAGCTATCTAGGGAGCTTCAGATGAAAGAGGGTTTTGGCACACAACTAATCCTATGTGTGAGAATTGAGCAAGTGAACTCAACTTGATTTAAGTTGGCAGCTTGGATTTCTGAAGTATTTGTAGACATTGAAGGACACTGTATCTATTTGCATCTGGGCAACTAATGCTAAGAATGGTAATAACATTTTCTGTTTTTGATAATAATTTGTCAGTATACAGGACTTACCTGTTGCCCACTTAATTTCCCCGTGTCTGGTGATTCTGCTTGGGAAAGGCTTTCCCCAAAAGAAAGGGAAGAGCCTTCCTCTTTCTCACTACAATTGAAAGAACGGCATCTTCGTTCTTCCTAAGGTTGTGTGATCTTCTGTGGTTTCATCAGGCACAACATCCACCAGCATCTTTGCACATAAAAGGCATTCATATATTCTCTTAGTCTTTAGTAAATATTGTTTGACTTGAGAAATCTGTTTAACAGGCAATAGCTGGCATAGAAAACAGTAAAGAACAGCAAGAGTATTTCCTTTATAAATGTTTGTAAAGTAAATTCATTCTCCTGACACCTCATGAAAAGCATATTTTTTCTCTCAGGGACTCAGCTGAACGAGGAGTTGTTTGTGTTCGTCAGTGAAATGATTCTGTTGGATCCAAAGGTGTTACAAATAGTAACATTTCCACTCCTAACCTTCCCCCATGCCTCCTTTAATCAGCAGCTCTGTTTGAAGAAGGAAATGTGCCAAATGGTATAAATTTTAGTAATAAATTTTCTCTTGCTAGTTGTCATCAGAAGATTTAGCAAAACTGAAATCAGATGCAAGATAATGAAAATATACTGCTATATGCTTTTACTTTGGGCAAGAAATGTTTTATTATACACTTGGCAAAACAAATTAAAATAAATGGCTGCCTATATCTTTTTGCTGCTATAAATTTCAGAATCTGAAGCCACTGTATGAGTGCAAAGGATTTGCAAGGAGGGTCTTTTGCTACCGAAGTCATGAAGATTAACTGGATATTAGTTTAAAGTCAAGTGACGTTGATTAGTATCTCCAGCTTCTGGGGTGAATTGGAATGGGAGCAAGAACGTTTGATTGCTATTCTCCCAGCATTACAGGTGCAGGGATGCATTTTTCAGTCCTGTCAAGAAACAAGTCCCTTAATAAGGTCAGGGAGTTTGTTGTAAAGATTCTTTGGGCCAGAAAGCTGAATTCAACTGATTTATAGCCAATCAGAATCTGGTTATTTAAAGAAAAAATTCAGCTGGACTACACCAAGACTAAGTTTTCCTTTGCTCTGTATAACTTAGTTTGCTGCTTTGAGCAGCATTTTACAACGTTTGGTTTTTCCTCTAAAGTTTCTCACCCTTCTTCTGGATGGAAGAGAATGTGTGTATTGTGCCCATTAAGGCTCCAAATTCTAATTCCTCAGTAGTACAATTGCCATGCAAGCAATGCTGTTGATGCTACATAATGCTAGCCAGAGTGACTCCCAGGTGGCCCCTTCCAAAGTTTTTGACACTGTATTTGCAGCTACTCCCAAAATTCTTTGCTATGTCATGCTTGTCAGAAGAGTGCAGCTACTAACAGTAAAGATTACTGTTAATTATTGCAAGTTAGAGTTTGAATCTGGAATGTGTCTGGTTTCTGTCAGTTTTTCTGAGATACTGAGCATCCTGCAAAAGCTCCTACTGCCTTCCAAAATCTGATTATTCGTCAAGAGTTAAAAACTGAAAACCATCTCTAGTGTTGGAGTTAGGCCTGAGAGCTGCCCTGAATTGGCTCAGTTCCTCCCAAGGAAGGGAAAGTGCAGGTACAACTTGCAAACCAGTCTGCAGGCACTGCGTTCTCCATGCTGTTAGCAATGCATGTTGCGTAGAGATTAATGCAACAGTAAGAATAACATTTGTGGGTCTTGAGTTGTGAGCCAAGAGCTCTGCTTCCCAGAAATGCTATGTAATCACTACAGGGATGAAACAAATCAGATTATTTCACTGGCATGGATTGGCATACCCACAGCATATACTGTTGTTGTATTTCTTTCTGTAGAAGAAAGTCAGTCCCAGCTATTTGTGGTCTTTGGAAAGAGAAAGGGGGAATTAGATATTATATGTTGTTTTGTATTGTTTTTCTTTTAAGGCCAAAAGTGGCCATTATAATAATTTAATCAGGTTGTCTGCATAGCTCAAGCCAGAGAATCCAGCCACTAATCACAACATCCAACTCAGCTTCTGGTTGAGTTATATTATAGAAAGACATCCAGAAAGAATGATCTGCTTTTGGGAATGGTATATCGGAATCTGGAGTCGTGAGGACAGAATGCGTTAGAGAGGAATAGACTCAAGGAGTAGTTTAAACTACTTAAGAAAAAAAAAAATCATCTGAACTTTGAAATGCAATTAGATGTGGATAGCCAAGTGATTGTTTCGGAGATGAGCTGAAGTGCTGCATTTATAAATGAAATATGATTTCTGAGAGCTGTGGATCTAGGGAAATTTGTGTTACAGAGGTAAAGGGAATGTGTACCTATGTGACTCACTGAATGAGCATGTGCTGCATGCCACAGTGGGAACAGCAATAGTTCTACTATTCTACCTAGTTTTTTTTATCTATCTGTCTATTTCTATTTCTACATAAACATATAGCTAGGTAACTCCTACCTGCTTTGCTCTCTCCCAAAAAATGACTCTCTCACAAAAAATGAGGAAATGGACCTGGGGGTGTTGGTTGATGCTCGGCTTAACATGAGCCGGCAGTGTGCCCAGGTGGCCAAGAAGGCCAATGGCATCCTGACCTGTATTAGAAATAGTGTAGCCAGCAGGAGCAGGGAGGTGATCATCCCCCTGTACTCAGCTCTGGTGCGGCCACACCTCGAGTGCTGTGTTCAGTTTTGGGCCCCTCACTACAAGAAGGACATTGAGGCCCTGGAGCNATTGCTGTAGCTTTAGGAACAATACTATAGTAATTCAAGAGGACAAAATGTGAGAAAGAATTTAGTGTTCAACATGTTACAGATAGGTGCTTCTAGGACTGCTATTTTCGCCTTTGGAAAAGACAGAGGCTTTCATGTTTTGCAAAGTACTGAAAAAATCAGTTGAGAGAGACAACAGAGTATTAGCACTACAGTTTGGGCAAATCAGTATATTTGTTGATCTCTTGTGTAGAAATATTGCTGTTTTCTGTATGTTTGTAGCAGCTGCATCCATTTTTGTTTAATAGGCTTAGGGCTGGTTGTGGTTGAGCATCCCCACATTTCTGAAAATGTTTTAATTTGCAACAACCTCCAGGGAACTCCACCTAGTAGGAACATAGTATTTACATCAGCATGCACTTTTTTAGGGGTTTTGTTGTTCTCTGGAAAGTCAGTGACATTCTTGCCCTGGTCTGTTTTTGAAGCATGAGTGAACACTTATGTTTGTAGCTGCTTAGTTGAAGAAATCACTGCTGATAGCAGTGGTAAAGGTCTGCACCCAGAAAGAATACTTTTCTCACCCTAGCTGTGCAAATCTAGCAGCTCTGAAGTGACTACTTTCCAGAAGTCCTTCCTTCCTTCCTTGTGCTCTCTATAAAAGAGTATGAGTAAGTCTGTGCACCACAAAATGGAATTATTCACAGGGTTACTACTGTGTCATGCTTTGGATATTGGAAAGGAAAAATTTGACTTTTTTTTTGTTGTTTGTTTTATATATTGCTTTGGTTTTTACTCTCCAAGTGGAGTTTTTAATATACTCTTGTAAAATGACATACATATGGTTTTATAACATTTAACTCCAAGTATGAAAGATTCTTATTTCATTGGGATGGCAGCTGCAACTGCACTCACCTTTCCTGCTATGGCATGGAGATTAATTTTTTAGTGCCAGTTCAGCTTGTTACTTGAAGCCATTCTGCAAAATTGACTGTTCTGCTAATATACTAAGCATATAAGATTTAAATACCCTGGATAGTTTAATACATTGATTCATCTTTTTTCCCTGCAGCAGTTATTGTCTCCTGGAAATTGTTGATAGTATAACTTGGGCTGTATTGAAAGAAAACCAAATTGAATTTATTTATATGATTTCTGGTACATGAATAGGCAGTGAAATGTCGGCACACAATCTATTTGAAATTCAACAAAGGCCATTGTGGGGGTCCTGGTGGACAACAGGATAACCATGAGCCAGCAGTTTGCTCTTGTGGCCAAGAAGGCCTATGATATCCTGAGGTGAATTAAAAAGAACGTGGCAAACAGATTGAGGGAGAGGTTTGGAGATGAGCTGAAGTAGTCAGAAAAGAACAATGTCATCCTGGCTTGTTCAAAAAATAATGTAGCCAGTAGGAATGTAGCAGGGAGGTGATCATCCTGATGTACTCAGCACCAGTGAGGCTGCACCTTGAGTACTGTGTTCAGTTTTAGGCTTCTCACTACTGGAAAGATTCTGAGACCCTGGAGCATGTCCAGGGAAAGGCAGTGAAGGGGCCTGGAGCACATGTCTTATGGAGAGTGGCTGAGGGAACTGGGATTGTTCAGTTTGGTGAAGAGGAGGTTCGAGGAAGACCTTATTGCCCTCTAAAACTACCTGAAAGTTTGTAGCAAGGTGGGGGTCAATCTCTTCTTCCACATAACTAGCTCTAGGATGACAGAGAATGGCCTGTCACCAGGGGAGGTTCAGTTTGGAAAGACTTCTTCTCCAAGAGTGTTCAGCTGTTAAGAAGGGGCTACCCAGGTAGGTGGTTGAGTCACCATTTCCAGAGATGTTCAAGAAATATTTAGATGAGGATGTAGTTTAGTGAGGAAATGGTGGTGGCAGGTGGACAGTTTAGCTGGATGACCTTGGAGGTCTTTTCTAAACTTGATGATTCTATGATAATTTTCAGCACTGGTGAGGCTTCACCTGGACTGCTGGGTCCACTGCAGCACTCCCCAGTACAAGAGAGACCTGGAGTGAGTGCACGTGAAGGGCTACCAAAATGATTAAGCAATTGGAGCATCTTTAATATGAGGAGAGGCAGAGGGAAGCTGGGTGTGTTCAGTCTGGAGAAGAAAAGATTGTAGGGGGATCTGGGATCTAATCAATGTGTTCAAGTATCCGAAGGGAGAGTGTTAAAAAGATGGGGCCAGACTCAGCAGTGCCCAGCAACAGAACAAGAGGCAGCAGGCACAAACTGCAACACAGAAAGTTCCATCTGAATGCGAAGAGAATTTTTTCTTTTACGTTGACAGTGACTGAACCCTGGAACAGGTTCCGCAAGATGTGGAGTCTCCTTCCCTAGAAATGTTCAGAAGCCGTCTAGATGCAATCCTGGATAATGTCCTCTAGGGTACCTGCTTGAGCAGGGAGGTTAGACTAGATCTTGAGAGGTGCCTTCCAACCTCAATGATTCTGTGATATGGGTATGTGCATACAGTGGGTGTAGACAGGGTTATTGTCCTGGCCCTACCAGTACTCCTTGCTTACTCACTCTCTTCACGGCTCTCTTTTGGATTGTCCCACTTAGCTCTGCTGCGGATAACTCTGTGGTACAGTGGATTCACCCTACACAGAGTGAGTGCAAGTCAGAAAGTGCCTCTTTGTCTTCACTCAGTCCATGATCGTACCATATTTAGCAATTTATTTATAGCCACTCTCCTAAGAATTGAGCCTGGACAAGTATTAAGATGGAGCTAAATTCCCTGCTGATTGCTACAGCTTCCCTAAAGAAACTAGCACACAAAGCAACAGTGATACAATTGCATTAAAAAAATAAAAATAGCAGTTCTTTCTCCATAAAAAGAAAAAAGGTAAAAATGCTGGCTTGTGATGTCTCCTGTAAAAGTAAGAAGTATTTGGTTGGTCTTGTGGCATACTATAAAAAATGTCTTGAACTATTTAAGAAATTGAACTGACCCAATTACTTTTTCCCTGTTTTTGATTGATGGGTTGAGTAACAAGCTATGACAACAAAATTCAGTTTACAAGTGAATGGTCCTGTAGAACAGTGTTAAATTTAAAATCTAATCCTACCGCAAGACTTTGATATTAATATGCTGCTTGTAATCCTAAAGTCATGTTAATTTATACTTTTTCAATGTTCAGGTGCTGTTTTCTCTAAAGGGACCTATAGGAAGGTGAATACCTGGCAGTCACAAAGACCTTTGCTTAGAACTGGGTTTCTTACTGATTTGATTCTCAGCAAGAACCCTTTCTTACTTCTCAACTTTACTGTTGTCACCACGTGAACAACTTAAAAGTGTGTACTTAGCTTCTAAGCTTCATTAGAAGGGCAGGCAATGGAGTATACTTAAATATTTGGCATAAGTATTTTTGTCAGGTTGGAAAGCAAGCTTAGGTAGGATACTAGCTAAATTGTGGCTGATTAGCCCCAGGTTCTAGCCAAAATGTAGGTTGTGAACTACGTCTGGGGCCAACATAGAGTACGTGAACACTGCTTAGAGATCGAGGCACTGAGATTGAGACAGTGATCAGTAATTCTTGGATCCAGCAAATGGGACCTTCTAGCTCACTGTCTAATGCAACCCCTCATGGAGTGAGGGATTTGGGAATCTTTGTTGGTGGGCTTTAGGGTTTTTCATGAGTTCTTTGTATTTGTGGACCGGATTTGGGTATGCCCTGCTTTGTAATCTTTATGCACACATACAGGCAGCCTGGCTTGTGCATTCAAATCAGTAAACTGAGGCAAAAGCCCTACAAGCTTTCTCCCTGAAGGGTTTATGTGGGAGATTTGCTTGTTTAAGGTGTGCTGGTTTGGAACATCAGAGAGCAAAAAGGAGTTTGTGAATACCATGCAAATGATGTCATACAATAGTGACTAGTAACCTGATGATTCACTGCAGATGGATTGGTAGTTCTAGTGTTTGTCTATTTTCTCTTCCAGCAGAGCCGAGAAAAGGTTTATTGTAGGAGTCTGAGAATTGCTCACATCTAAGTAGTTTTGGGATTGTGTCTGCTTTTCCAAGAATGTGGTGTAGCACTGGGGGAGGAAATCAGGCATTCCACCCCCCAAAAGCTGTTCAGATTTCTGCTACTGCCTTCTTGTACTTGTGGCCCATTCATTCAGCATGTTATTTTTCCCCGTGATAACAGACAGAATGATTGTTTTTGGCTACAGATTCACTGGGGAAAGAAAAGGCGGGTAATCGTTCTGTTTACTGTTCCTCGGCCATATTGCTAACGAAGGATACAAGCTGAGCTAAAGATTTTTTTCTGCTCCTCATATCAGAGAAGATGAGGTTATGCATAGACTTTTGAAGTTTCTCCCAGTGGCTAACTCCCCATGTAGTTCCACTTCTCCCTAGTCCTGCACTTTTCTGGTTACCAGAAAGTACCAGAGATGAAGCAGTGATTCCAACACAGTGGCAGTTTCCTGCCCTCACTTTTCTCCCTGTTCACATCCCATTACTTTCGATGGTGATATGTGTCTTGATCAGCAGACATGGGGGGAATGCTTTTGGAAACCAGAAATTCCTTGAGAGTGGCAGAGCAGGATGAGGGAATTAAAATGAGGTTAAGCTCTCTCTAGTGCTGCACATACTGATAACATTACCTCTGGCAGCCCTGTGGTACAGCCTGTGTATTCAGTATGAGATGTTGTGATGGATGGATGAACCTCTTCTGTATTCCAGTGAGCACTGAACATTACTGACACAAGTGAAGCTGGATACTAGGGCTTTAAGAAAAATAGTGATCAGGGCTTGATTTTTCCCTGTCATGCCCCCCTTCAGTGTTATGTTCACCAGACCTTAAGTTTCCCTCCATGTAGGGAGGTTGCTGTTCTGGGAAGATTGAGCAGAAAGTCATGTTGCCTCGTGTTGCTGTTGCTTTCAGGTACCAACCTGAGCTGCAACTGGTCAGCACCTTTGGGCCTTCACATTCTTCTTTCCAGGCCCTTTTCTTCTTTCCAAGACCACCACTTCTCTGTGTGAATTCTTGTCAGACTTCTATCTGAAATTGTAAATCCCTGATTTTGCCAATCTAAATAACATATGTGGAAAATCATGACCTGTGAACATCCTTCCAATTGGTGATTCTATCTCATGTCTCTTCCTTAATTGATGGACATGCCATGTTTGTTCATTCTGGGTGTTATCAAAATTGACAACCGGTCGGTGTCCATTGCAGCTAGCAAGTAGCAAGCTTCTGCTGGAGAGTTCAATAGTTCAGTGTTGAACATTCACCCATCTACCCCCTCACATAAACCTACCTATCTGCTGCCTCTTAGCATTCACAATTTAAGCTTTTTTTTTTTTATCATATAACAGTTATTCTCTTTGTCTTGTATCCAGCATTATCTCCTCACAAATGCAGTAAGAGTAGGTGAAAAGTTAGTGAAGATGAGCAGGGAGAAGGATGAGGAAATCACAGATTCTTCATTAACATTACCGTATTTGGTGAATGAGTACTGAATCAAGTTGTGCAAGAACTGCTGAGAGAGATCTTTGTTCCATACCATGACTGATAAGTCCTACCTAACATCTGTGTATTTTAGAGAGATGCTAGTAAATGTAAAGAATTCAAATAGGCAACAGTTTTCATTTATTATCTGTTCCCTGGAGCTGCTTTTCTCTTGTCAGCTTTCTGCCTTTTGGATTTCTCCCATTGCCTCTGCGCTGATTGAATGCTCTAATATTAAAACCAGTTTCCTCTGTGAGTTGGATTTGTTGACTGCAACCTCTTTTAGTAACACGTATGGTCAGATTACTTAGGTGTTTTATTTCTGCCGTGGAAAATATGGTGGCATGAGTGAGAATTTGAATCAGAAAATTAATTTAGTTTTTCTTTACTCTTAGTGGGTTGATGGTTGGTTGTTCTGTTTGCAGGAAAAGAACACGCTCCTGAAGTGATATTGATGTTTCCATGGTTTAGGTGGGTTCTGACAGCAACCACTGTTGAAGTAGAAATGCTTCTGAAGGGAGAGGAGAAACCCACAGAATGAACCATATATAGAACCTTAGTAATTGCTGTTGCAAACCACTGACGTATTTAGTCCCTGAATCTGAAATTATGTAAGTGGCATATTACATGAAGTACAAAGTGTACCCTTATCTCTTAACCATAGTGATGATTTACAGACAAATTTTAGGCTTTCATGTGGTGAAACACAACTTCATTTTTGGCTTTACCTGGGGACTTAAGTGACTGACTTAAATGTCATCAAGGTGGCTCAGCAATGTTCACTCTGTCTTAATATCAACTAAATTCTTTATTGCCAGACGTTGTTTGCATAGAGAGGTATTTTGTAGTTTTTCTGTCTCTGTTTCCTTTGGCAGTCTTTGTAAGACTGGCAGTAATCTTTCAATCTCATTTTGAAGTAAGTTTTTCTGTTCCCTCAGCAAGGACTTTATCCAGACTATTACTTTGGATGCTCATTCTGGCCTTTGTATTACTGCAATTAGGCAAGTGATGAAAATGTATGCCTTATTTCTAGCAATTCTGTTTGAATTGCATTAAAATCCTTTTTGTGATTTCAGTGTCACTGCAGTAGTAGGGATTCTATGGGGAAATTTATGGAAATGTTCCAGTGTTCTCTGGGCAGATGGGATGGATATATGCATGCAAAAAAATTCCTGTCCCTGTTTAGCACCTGCTGTACCCAAAGGATAAAGCTTTCTTTGCTAGCAATTGGAAGGAATGACTTTATCAACCAGCTTTTTAAATTGCATTTTTCTCCTCATAAACTCTCTTCAGAGGGCATGCAGAGTAAATAATTAGAATTGCTTCTTCATAGCAGGTTCCTTAGAGATCCACTTATAATTAAGATGACACATGGTGAGTTGTGGCATTTAGTGTTAAAAGAGGCCATTGATTTTCTACTGACCTGATCGAAACACAGTTCTGGCATGAGCAGAAAGCAAAGTTTGAAATTATGTCAGATCAGGCAGAGTTGGAACCAACCATTAGAACTGCAGGAAGCACTGTCTTTAATACCGAGTGACAGCAATTGCCTGTTCTTTAATGACAGTGAGTGCCCTTGAGATTTTGTGTTTCTAACCCATGTTGAATGCTACAGGTGCTTAAGAATATCGGGAATTCAGAACATAAGGTCCCTCAACATTGAGTGGGAGCAAACTGTAATTCCCATGTTTCTTAAACTGTCTGCATCAATTTCACTGAGCTTTGGATCCGTCCTTCCGAGGCCACTTTGACTCCACTGTTATTCTATCTGATAGCATTACACAGCCTGGTCTACCTAGATCTGGGTCCTCCTGTGACAAACAGTATGTATAGGTGACATTGAAAATAATCAGATTCCCTGATGCTAGCCCACTACCTGGTGCTCCAGAGATCGTCAAACTGCAAAATTATTAAACAGTTTTGGACTGGGAGCTTTATTCCAGAGATACAATTATTACCAGATATTTTTTTCCTTATTCCTTTCCTACCTGGAGGAGCTGAGGAGGAGGAGGTGGCGTACTGAAAACTGTTGTGACAGTACAGGAGATGTGATTTTGTATTTCTAACTGTGAAACATGCTTGAGATAGACTGAAACAATAGTCTTGTCTATATGGTACATTTGATTTGAGAACATAGATGAAACATTTGGTTTGAAATTTTAAGGAAGAAAGGTAGATCTTAACCTTGTTTTAAACGAAGTAGCAATATTTCCTATCCAAAGAAAAATTTGGCATTTTTTCTGATGGATATGCTGGTAGTACTGGAAATTGTGATGAGTCTCAGAATAAAATCTGGAAGCCCCTAGCCACCAAGAGACTTGTTTTTCTGCTCAAGGCAAGACCCAGGCTCTTTCAGCCTGATGTCACTAATAGCAATCGTTGAGTGCGAGAAGACTTGTGTTATGTATTTTGCAGAAAATGCTGATGACAGTAAAATGATGTGGCAGGTTTGGCTGCAGTGTAAATCTGAATTAAATGCTAATAAATAGGATAGTGCAAGATTTTCATTTTAGTATATTCTTCATTTATTGCATAGTTTGGGTAAGTGAGCAGTGTAAACCCCTCAGTGAAGTAATGAGACTTCATCCCAATAACAGCTTCTGTATTTGAACAGATTCCCAGGACACGCAGCAGGCAGCTTATTTCTGTCCAGGTTACAGGGGATATCTCCTGGAAGCAGCAAGTTTTATGGGATTCACTCTGCACTTTCAAGCCCATTTTAGGCTAAATAGCTGCTTATCTGAGGCAGCTAGTGCTTCATCAAGAACTCTGCAAAGCTGCTCTGGACATTTCCTACTGTCAGTTCAGTCTTCTTGCTGCTAAGTGCCAACAGGCAGTAGCAAAGACAGCATGAAAGTGTTATAATTTCTTAAGTGGTCTATTTACTCTTCATGGACAGAAGTCACCAACCACCAAACTCTACTGAGATTCTTTAGAGTTCATCCTTTGTTCTAGCACAAGTCTTCAGATTAGAGAAGACATTCCTTTCTCTCCATTCACTACACCAACAAGGAGATGTGAATATAGCAGTTTGGGATACTTGGGTCTGGAGCTGTAGTTCAGACTTGATGCGAAATGAATTCTAAACCCCTTATACAGACTTTTTTTTTTCTCTGAAAGTGGTGTTTCTCAGAGCCAGAAGTTAAAGGCAGATTGTTACTTAAGATGCCTTCAGGGTTGTCAGTTTATATCCTTAGCAACTACTTTTCTCTAATGTTTACTTCTGTTGAATATATGACTAAATGCTACTGCGCATATATATATATATATGTATATAAAGTATTCTCAAATAGCTCATATTTAATTTTGCTTGGATGGTTTCCACTTGACTGTGTCACAGAGCTCATTCAGTCAAGGAGGGTTATCTTGGATTCACTTGGAATGCCTTATGGAAATTACTCTTAGGAAGCATTTCCCCTGGTGAGATAAACATACCAGCTACACTACTTTTGCAAAAACAACCTCTGGTCTAACAGACCTCTTTCTGTCTGCTGGATGAAAACAGTCCTGGGGTTGCAGCTCAAGAGGAAGTGATAAACTGAAGTAGTCATAAAAAACACAGGTGGTCCTGAATGGTGCTATGATATCTGGGAGGGATGTCAGGATGTGGGGAGGACAGGAGACGGAAAGAAGTTAGGATGGGGAAGAGATGCAGGAGAAAAAGGTTGTGAAGGGGAAGACAACAGCTTTTAGAGGTACATACAGAGGCATGATCTTGCTGAAATTGGCAGTTCATTGTGCAGGAAGCCTTTGTGTGACTGGATTCCCTGCCGAGTGAAGAGACCAGTCTCCACCTGAGCAGTTTCAGAGCACTGAAAGCCTGATATCTGCAGTCAGCTATGAAGCATTAGCTTCACTTACTTACATCCAGGTTAGCATATGGTTGTGTCATTGTGAAACTGCTGCTGGGTCAGACTGCTATGAATTATAACCAATAATAGCTATTTATTAGCCTTATCTTCTCTGCCAGGATCATTTGTCCCTGCTGCCAGTTCTGCAAAAGCTGAGTGTCCTCAGCAACTTTGTTCAGATTCGCAGCCATTTTGTAGAAGAAATATGGTTTTACTTCACAGTTCTTTCATTTTAAATGAAGATGTAATCTAAAAACACAACCACTAGTTTTCCAGTCATGACATCTATGAACACCAGAGTGGTACTGAGTTGATTTAATGTTCCTCGTACCAGTGCCCAGCTCAAGTTCTTAAAATCAAGGGTTATATTAAGAAATGAAAAGTTATTTTAGAATATCTGGGAAGATGTAACATTTTAGGACTGATTAAATGGAAAATGCGTGGCAAAAGCAGAAAGACTGGGAGATGGAAAAGCCTGAACAGCTGAGAATACAGGAAATATAGAGGTTCTCATACTTGTGTGCTTATTTACTTATCAATTTGCTTTTAACAATTGCTTGTCACAAGTTTAGCCTTTATATTAAGATTTCATTTTGAGATCTTGTCCATCGACTGAACTGCTTCAAATATCTGCTCAAAGAAGAATACAGTATACACTCTCCCTTGTACGCATGCATCCTTCTGTTCTGCTAATCATTTCAGGATGAGGGGAGAGGGAATTGGCTAATTCGTTTTGTGCTTTCATAGGCACTGCACTCCATGGTTGAAACACTTAGACTTTAACTCCAGCTATACTTCATTAAGGGTAAAGAAATAAACATTTGGTTTCATGGAAAGATCTCATTCTGTCTGTGTTTTGGCTGTTCATTTTTAAATAGTTCCAATCTCACTGAGAAGCACCAAAGTAGTGTACAGTGGTTTAGGGCACCCAGGTGGCTCAAGCCAAAAGTACAGCAGAAGTGCCATTCACCCTAGGCTAGGGTTAATGCTGAGAGTAGTCATTGTTTTCTTTCTCTTTTGGCTCTGACCCCATTCTCTGTGTTTGTTGGAATATGTTGTATCGTGCTGCACCCAACCTAATCCTTTTCTGGGACAAAAATAACTGTGAAGATGCTGCAGAACATGTCTGAACTGTATATAATTACAGGCTGTCTTGGAAAGAAAATGTTGGATTTCTCCTTAAAGGGAGTCCTCGGTTGTAGGAGTGGAGAAATAAATCTGCTCATGTTCAGGCTGAAATTATAGATGATGTGTGTTAGAAAGGAAACCTGACTTTTCCATGGTGTCTGGGAAAGGGAATGGGAGCTCTCTTAGATCAGGGCTGTTCTTCTCAAAAACATGGCAGAGGTGGTGATTAAGACAAAATCTTAAGAACAGATGAGAGGACTGAGGTGGCCTTGAAAGGTGTGCCTTCACATGGTGGTGTGAAGCAGAGGAAGAGAATGATGTCAAGAAATATATTCCAAACAGAAATGGTGGAATAGCTTCTTGCTTGAGTGATTTAATGACAGAGCTTGCTGCTGCCTGCTTTGTGGAGGCAGAAAATTGGTGTCTGTCTATGGAAGTGAGTCAGGCAGGGATGGCTGATTTGCTCAATATTTCATTAGAATTTGCCCAAAACGAAATAATTGTAGGTTTTATGTAGCTTCTACCTCTTCCTATTAACGATGTTATTTCAGAAATGCATGATGTTTAAGGTGCTTGTGGAATAAAGATGACTTTGTCTGTTTTATAGTAATATTGACAAGAGATGAAGGTCATGGAAGCTTTATGATGTGTGGGGCAGGAGCTCTAACTGGGTATTTTCCCAGCCCTCCCCTCCAGTGTCCCTTAACCTGTTTTACGTGCACAGTGCAGCAGACAAGAGGGGAGGAGTGGAGGATGATGTTTTTTCTGACCTGGGGTGAATGCTGCCTGTGTAATGAGTTGTTCTGCACAGATAGAGCAACAGCTCCAATCCCTGTTCAGCTGGGACATTTCAGCATCACCCATGGGATGGTGTGACTGTACTTACCAAACAACCATAGAACTTGCGAGAAATTTTTCTCTTTAGCTTGACTTGAGCTGCTGTGGCATGAGAAAACTGCTGCAGACCATTTGGCTCTGTGTTTCCCACACAGAATTTCTTTAACAACTTGAGAATGACCCAGCGTCAGGACACAAAGGGACAGAAGTTACTCTATATCCTTTGGGCAGCAAGGTTAGTGTTCAACTAACAAAATTCAGCTTAGTGCGTATCTACATACAGCAGTTACACGCCTTTAGCTCAGTGTGATTCCTCCATCTGTTGTAACATCCACGGGTTACAAATAAATAAATGAAGAGCTTTTATTGCTTTGCAACTTTTCTTTAATACAGTTGGAGACGCAGCACAGGAAATCTTGTGTAAAAAACTGCTGATTTTTCTTTCAGCTAGAGTTAAGCTGACTCTCCAGTGATTCCTTTTCTCAAAACAAACCAAGCATACTGCTGTTACAGTGGTACTTTAATCTTCATGAATATAATATATATGAAAAAAATTCTGTAGTTGGACTTGCCTGTCTTTTGTTTAGGAGGACTGGATTTTTTTTCCTGATATTCCCTCTCTAATTGCATATCTCTGTGTTTTTGTGTATAAATTCATATTTGCATATGTGTATTTATCCATAAATACAAATGTAAAAAAAGTATATGTATATAAAATCACTCTGTAAAGTGGTTGCATGTCAGAATTGCTTAGCAATGCTCCCTTGTTCTTCTGTCTTTCAGTTGTTCAGTTTTACAACATTTTCTCCCGTAGTCTGCCTTCTGAGTGGGAATTCATTGCAATCCACTTCACTGACTTACCTTTAATCCTCATACGTTGGAGTAGCACAGTTAAACTGGAAAACTGCAGAACATTAATGGCCAGAAGTCAGACTGTACTTCAAGAGAATTCATCACACCTTATAAGGTAGCAGAGGGCTGGTCCAATCCTCAACTGGATGGCAAAACCTCTGATATGGTGAAGAAAGTGGATTTGATGATTTAACATCTTTCTCAGAGCTGAGTCTGCTTGGTGTGCTAGAGATGCTGTTTCTTATTAAAAATTAAACTGAGTTTCTTCTAGCATCAATAGCTGATTATGTGCTTTCCAGCTGAAACAGATTTGGTTCACTGAAGACAAGCCACAGCCAAAGCCTCTGAAGCAAAACAAGTAGATAATGCTTTTTGTAAGAGGCTGTACTGTAGAGCCTAAAAAATGGTAAGGCATTCAGTTTCTTCCTTAACATTAAAGGCACAGAATGAGGATGAGCTGCATCCACAATATCAGTCTCTCAGGGTAGTTATCTGTAGACGGTATTACAGCCAGACTCTGATCAGATAGTTCCACTGGGTCTCTCTGCTTTATGTATGTGCTTTGCGCCATCTGAATTCACTGATTCTCTTCCTGCTATCCTCATTTACTTTCTAGCATTTATCGTGCTTCATTGAAACAGTTTCACAAAAGCAAGCAGAGAGATTTGTATGTATGAGAGAGTGTTTTGATCACAAAAGATTGATGAGCCTGACTTCTTATTTTGTAGATGTGTGACAACCCTTCATTTAACCAGTTTTGTCACTGTTCCTCAGCTCTCCAGAGAACTTTGAGTGTTTCATTAGACTGTCTTCTCAGCAGAACTACTTTCTGAGCTCTCCATACAGTACAAATTGTGGAGTAAAATGTGTCTGCTGAGGCAGAGACTGCAGATGTGCAGAATAAACTGTGGATGTGAAAGGGAAAAAGCCTGGCAAAGCAGCTGCCTTTCTTGAAGCTGCTGTTTGACCCCTTATCTCAGTCACTAGCCCTCTTGAGATCAGCAGAATACAGTCTCTACTGTAATTTCCCATCGTAAGGTAAGTTACAGAAGCATCATCTCTTTTCTTTCACTAGCTTATTTTATTCACACACTGACTAGATGTGACCTCAATTACCATTTGGAAACTTGTGAGGTCACAGAATCACCAAGGCTGGAGAAGTTCTCCAAGGTCATCTAGTCCAACTATACACCTACCACCAATATTTCCCCACTAAACCATGTCTATCAGTGCCACATCTCAGTGTTTCTTGAATACCTTTAGGGATGGTGACTACCTGGGCAGCCCATTCCAGTGCCCAGTAGTCTTTTGGAGAATAAATTTTTCCTGATACTCAACCTGAACTACCCCTAGTGCAATTTTTGGTCATTTTCTCTCATTTTATTGCTTCTTACATGGGAGAAGAGACCAATCCCCACTTCTCTACAACTTGCTTTCAGGGAGCTGTAGAGAGCAATAGTCTCCTCTGAGCTCCTCTTCTCCAGACTGAACAATCACAGCTCCCTCACCTGCTTTCCATAAGGCCTGTGCTCCAGACCCTTCACTGCTTCACTACCCTTCTCTGGACACTCTTCAGGGCCTCAATGTCATTCTTCTAGTGAGGGGCCCAAAACTGAACACAATACTCAAGGTGTACCAGAGCCAGGTACAGAGACTATCACTTCCTTGCTTCTGCTGACTGTGCTATTTCAAGCCAGAATGCCACTGGCCTTCTTGGCCTCCTGGGTACTCTGCTGGCTCATGTTTAGCCAAGCATTAACCAATATCCCCAAGTCCGTTTCTTCTTCATAGTCTTCCAGCCACTCTACCCCAAACCTGTAGCGTTGCCTGGTGTTGATGTGGCCAAAACAGAGGATCCTGTACTTGGTCTTGTTGAATTTCATCCCAGTGACTTCAGCACAGCTATCCAGCCTGTCCAGATCCCTCTGAAGGTCCTTCCTAACCTTATGCAGATCAATACTTCACCCCAGATAGGAGTCATCTGTGAACTTACTGAGGGCACACTCAGTGCCCTCGTCCAGGTCACCAATAAAGATATTGAAGAGGACAGGCCCCAATACTGACCCCGGGGGAACACTACTTGTAACTGACTGCCAGGTGAATTTAACTTCATTCATCACCACTCCCAGGGCCAGACTATCCAGACAGTTGTTTACCCAGCAAAGAGTGTACCTGTCCAAGCCATGGTCTACCAGCTTCTCCAGGAGAATACTGAGGGAGACAGTACTGAAGGCTTTGCTGAAGTCTAGGTAGACTACGTCAACAGCCTTTCCCTCATCCATCAGATGGATCACTTGATTGTAGAAGGAGATCAGGTTGGTCAATTAGGACCAGCCTTTTGTGAACCCATGTGAGCTGGGCCCAATCTCCCAGTTGTTCCACACATACTGTGTGGTCTCCCTCAAGATGATCAGCTCCATAACCATTACTGGCACTGAAGTCAGGCTGACAGGCCTGTAGTTCTCAAATTCTCCTTAGGACCTTTCTTGTGGATGGGAGTCACGCTGGCAAACTTCCAATCCTCTGGGACTTCTCCAGTTAATTATCAGTAAATGGTACTAATCAGCAGGTCGGACCAGACCAGGTTGGTTTTTAGTAATGTCCCTAATTTGAGCCCCAGGGAGACAGCATATTTCACTACAGATAGGTCTGACTGACGTGTGGGGTCCTCTGTTCCACTCAGAAGGGAGTTGCCTGTGACATTTGCCCTTCTTGGCAGAGGTAGTCTTAAGGCCAAGTCAACTGCCCTGCCTTGACAACCTCCTGGGTGAACCTGTCACTTCATCCTCACTTACCTCTCTCCCTTGAGTTCTGGAGTTGACAACTTACAGTGCCTCTTACTGTCACTAAAACCTTGCTATTCCTCTTACAAAGTCAGTCTGATGTGGACTCTCTTCTCATTTCTTTATTTATGTCTCTGTGGCCAGAGTGAATGTTTCCCCTACTGCTGCCGTGTAAGTACAGTACAGCGCTATTTTCCATGCAGTTGTGCGGAAATGTATTTTGTACCTTAATTTGATTTGCTTAATCTTCTTTTTGCATATTCTTGTTTTAAGTAGCAAGAGACCATGACAAGCTTTGGTTATGTCCTGCACCTCAGTTTATTTCAGTTATATCAGTTTGATTTTTCTACTGCCCTTGCTTAATATGATTTGTTACCCTTGTTGGTTGCAATTTGACATAACTGACCCTTGTTTCCAGCAGTGGAACAAATTCTCTCTGTAACTCCCATATCTTCTTGATTGCTCTCTGAAATGCACATAGGACTATTTATCTTGTCTATCTTTATTATACAGTGACCAGTTCTACTATATTTGACATACTCGTGGCAAAATGTGAGCCTTAGTCTTATTATTTGTGTGTGTTATAATGCAGACTATCAATCTTTGATTGATTCAATTCAACAACGACAAAAAAAAAAAAAAGGGTTTGCCTGTAGTACTCCTGAAAAGAAGAAAACTAATGTGGTGTGCCACCGTGCCCTGAAACTAACTCAGTCTGATGACCTGTAGTCTCATAGAGAGCCTCCATCTTGCAGAACTTCTCCACTTCCAGATGTGTGGGGAGCTGCATTACAAAAGAGGAAACCTGTCTTGGGAAGAGAAATACAGTCATAAAGTTGGTTCTTAGGAAATATAGTAGAAATAGCAACAGAGAGTAAACAAAATGGAATTCAATTGTATACCTTACTTTACTCCATTTATAATACTTCTGCTAGTAGATTATCCAGCTTCTTTCCCATTCTTTGACAAGGGTATCTCACTGGTACCAGTCCTGTATAGAGAACTGTACACTGGGAATATGGTTAGAGGGCATTGTAAGGGTGGGTTGGGGTTGGACTTGAGGATCTTAATGAATCTATGAGTGGGCATGGTGTGATGGATTGATGGTTGGATTAATTGATCTTAGAGATCTTTTCTACCCTTAAAGATTCTATGACTCTATGAGTCTATGACCACCTTATTCCTATCAAAAGATGTGTGAAACTGCTGTAATGCTCCACCCTTTTGGGTATCAGACTTACAAATTAATGCCACTTCAGTTTTCGACCACATCGTAAGAGATCAGTGTCTTCTGGGTACCCCAAAATATGTCAACATAGTGAGAGGAGCATTTGGTCTGTAGGATTTTGGTGGCTGGCCACCTCTAGGGAAGGCTGTGCCACTAGGTGGTAGTGCTGCTCAGCCCTGCTGGCCGGTGCTGGCAGCCATTGGCAAGGAGGTGGCAAAGAGAAAGTTTTACATTTATTAGCTTTTTGCAGATAGAAACTGATCTGAAAAAGTCAAGTAATGTAACCCCATCTTCTTGTTCCATGAAACGAGTAGAAACGAGTCTGTGGAAAACACAGTCATAGGTGTGCTTGGTGAACTTCATGTCACAATTGCACATTTTTATTTTATGCCTTTTTTTTAACAAAATATATTCTTTTCAATACAACACAAATGTACTTGCCTCAGAAGGCTGTGGATATGTTTCATGGTTTTACATCTTGGAAGCCCAATGAAATTTGCAGTGATATTCTGAACCTTCAAAATGTGTATCTAGTGATATGTTAAGTGGATATATAAGTTTTCTCAGGTACCATAATGTAAGAAACAAATGATGCAAAACATTATTTTGTCCCCCAACTTTATTTTATGACTTGCACTAAGTTATTTATATGTCCAGGAGCTACACTGGCAAGAATTCAAATATTTGTTGAGAGAATCTACATCTAAGCTGAAGGGTGATCTTTCCTCTCTTTCCATTTTCTCTAATAAAAACCGTTTCACATATTCCAGATTACATAAAATGGAATTTTTTTTCTTCTTTTGGGTTGTTTTATTGACTTCTTTGGGTGCATACCAGAGGAAGATTGTTCCAATTGATTCTTTGCTGAGAACCAGCTCTGAAGGCAGTCAGCTACAGAATATGTGCATGGGTTTTCTACATATTTTCTAAATAATTTTACAGGGGGAAAAGAACAATTTTTTGTCAAAAAAAAAAAAAAAAAAAAAAGAAAGAAAAGGCATGTTATGGCTTTAGAATCTTTTTTAAAAAAAAACACATTTTTTTTTTTTTT
>VXAB01004878.1:403606-534035 GCA_013399175.1 Odontophorus gujanensis
AAAAAAAAAAAAAAAAAGAAAGAAAGAAAAGGCATGTTATGGCTTGAGATCATTTATCAAAAAACATCACATTTCTTTTTCTTTTCTAGACACTGTCAAGAAGGCTTTGACTGTTCTCCATTCTCCCTGCATTCAGTGCAGTGCTTCATTATCTCTTATTTCTAATCTTCATCTACAGTGATATCTTATTTTCAGAAGTAGCAGGATTTGAATTAATATGGTCTGCTGACCACGGTTGTGATTTCCTATGTAAGATGACCTCCTCTATTACAAGCAAGCAAGCTGTTAAGCCACCTTCCTCCTCCCTGTTGTTCACTCTCCCCTAGTTCCAGTAGTTTTCCTACCAGAAGGCAGCTGTGGAGCTTCATGATCCAAAGACAGTAGGAGAGTCTCTCGGGCAGCCGGTAAAGCCTCTGCAACTGAGGTCCCAAAGGGAAAATCATTTCAGGTTGTTCCCACAATCCAGTATAAATGTTTTGCTTGACTAATTATTTTCTCTGGGGCTTGCCTCCTCTGCACTCCTTCTAAAGCCTTTTTCTTAAAATCAGGAATAGGCCTGTTGGAGTTGCTTAAGTTGGAACTGTGGAAATTTTCTGACCTGGACTTCGAACTCAGTTTAGTTTACATGTTTACTGTCATGTGAGTCTAGACATCAGTATAGCTCAATCTGGGTTTTACTACAGAATTTAAGTCTGAATAACGTCCAAATTAGAGGGATATTCAAACCTAGTGTTTCAGATCAGCTCATGGGAGATATATGTTCCAACTGTGAAGTTTGGAACTTGTATTCCACCTTCTTTCCACAATTTTGAACCCTTTTCTAACAATAATAAAGTTAAAGCACAGAGGTTTTATAACAAACATAATCTCTAGATTCCTTTATTTCTTTAGGCACCTTGCTACCTGACAGATGCAAGAATGCTCTATATGTAGATTCTTAGATTCATAGATTCACAGATGCATTAGGTTGGAAAGGACCTACAAGATCATCTAGTCCAACCATCCTCCTATCACCATCCTTACCCACTAAGCTACTAAATCAAATCCCTTAGCACCTCATCTAAACGCTTCTTGAACAGCGCTAGGGATGGTACCATGTAATCCTTGTAATGTATGTAATCCTTGCACCGATGGAAAACTGAAACTTTCATTAAGTCACTAACCCCAGCATTGTTCAATAACATGTTTATGGCCAAATTCTGAATGTTCAGCACATTGGGCCCCTGTGCATTGGGAAATGCAAGGAGAATGATGTCCCCGAAGATTCTGTTCATTGTTATTTTGAGATTTGAGAGCAATAGCTGATTATGTCAGGGCATTCTTCAAGCCATAGTTCTTCCTACTGCTTCCTTTATAAAGTATTCAACATATAAATTCTTGTAAATTCTGTTTCATCATATATCAAAATATTAGCCGTGTTACTCCATTATCTTAAAAATGCAATCAGAGTGAAACTAGCTATGAGAAAAGTTCTGCAACAGAAGGTGCCAAGGTCATAGGGATTCTTTTGGATGAGTATCTTAAATTCAGATTATTCAATTTATTATAAAGTGAAAATTTTCTGGAAAAACATCTGGCAAACAAGAACTTATGTGGAAAAGCACATTTTTGAAGTTGTTACTCTTCTAGTTATCACCCACCATTTATCTTTGGCCTAGTTCTTCTCTTTGCTGAGTTGCTCTGATCAATGCTTCCAACCTGTAATTAAATGCATTTCACATTTGAATGTCAAGAAGTAAATATGTCATTTCTCCCATTTACAAATAAAAAACAGGCTCAGAGAAACCTGAAATCACTTTCCTGAAGTCAAATGGTAGGAAAAAGACTTCAGAATTCATCTGTGGAGTGGCCAGAATTTATACACAGCAATATATTGGGTTTCATCTTTTCTAGAACTAACTTAGCTAGTTATCTCCTAGTAGTGATCTAAAAATATCACTGCATTTTCACATTTAAAATAGGAGGACTGTGCAGGGAGGAAAAGTGAGAGTGGAAACAAGTTTATGATAAAGTTTTCTGTGGGATTTAATGAGTTAAGAAAGCCCAGCTTTGAAGAGTAAGAAGAAGGAACAATGTTTATCTTTCTTTTATTGTCTAGTAAAATTTTCAAGGCCTTGTGTACTGCAAAGAGCTGCCAGAGTAACTACAACACAGACACATTTACCTTCACCTCTGGTGACCTAGCTCTGTGGTTGAGAAGCAGAGCAGCAGACCATACTGTCTCCTATTATGGTTTCTTCATCCTAACAGTCTGGATCAGCTTGAGTAGTCTTTTTTCAATGTGTAATAACCATGTAGTCTTTGCCGTGTAGGGTAAAAATCCCTAGATGGAAAGAGTCCATTTCCAATAAATAGCAGAAATTGTCAGAGGATGTGATTGAGGTGTATGTGAAACAAGCAAGTCAGCTCCATTAATAAATTAAGACTCAGGAATCCTGATGGGGTCAAGAAGCGTTGCAGTCTTTTCTCTTCAAGTGTGCAATCAGAACCTGATGCCAGGAGTTTTCTAACAGAGCCCAAAGTAGACTTTCAGTTCCTAGATTCAGCCCTTAATGTTTCTGTGTGGGTTTAGATGAACTTGAATAGAGGTCCATTCCCTTCTGCTGAGATACTGTCCCTGTAAACCATCACTGGAATAGTTCCTATACTACTACTACAGATACATACTCTATCTGTAATTTGAAAAAAGAAACATCAGTCACTGTGTAGGAAAAAAAAGGCCACCACTGTACTCACTCTTTCGATTTCACAAATTGATGAATTTGTGGACCCATTTCAAGATGAATTCCAGTACTCCCAATTAGTACAAAGAAATGACAGCAGATCTCGTGTGTATTTTGTGTTCTCTATGTGCAGCATTGTGTCTGGGAGAAGATTTCTAGGGTAAACATCTAGGACAGGAAAAAAAACAAACATTGGAACAACTGTGATCTCAGTGGGAAAGCTACAAAGCTTACATTCAGTATACTATATTTAAAAATGGAATTGTCCTGCCCTCGTCCCATCACTAATTGAGTATTTTTTCCCCAAAAGTATGAAATAATGCAATTTCATACTCATATAAACTTAAGCATGATAGAAAGTGATCCTTAAAGGCTGGGTATGTGACTTCCTATTGACAAGAAACAATTACAAGAGGAGAAGAAACAAAGTTAATGACTTTGTACAATAAGGTTTGTATGCTTTTACCTTTCCCATTTACCAGAAACAGCTGACATTATAAGTAAAAATATAATTTGCTTTTTCTCTCCACTCAAATCTTTTCCTTTCAATTTATATTGCTAAGACGACACTAATTACGGTGCTATCATTTTCTGCAGTCCTTTCTATGATAAATTCTCCTTGTTGCGAGTGAGAATAAGGAAAGTCCTAATGCTGTGATACAAATACACTTGGACCACCATCATAGGAAAATTCTCCAGATGAGAAGTGAAGTAACAAGTAACAGGGAGATTTTATACTAGAATTTTGACTGCGTAAAAGCCAAAATGTGAAGTGTGCCAAGTATCACTTCTCTAATCCTATCTGGTGTTAACAAATTGCTTGGCACTGGGCAGAACATATGGAAGAGAAAGTAAATCTCTCATCTCCAAAGATAAAGTAACTCACTTTGAACTCTTCTGGTAAGTATCTTGGAAATAAATGTTGTCAGCTTGGCAGAGAAGGTGGGTTTTTTTACTCAACTGGAAAGGAGAAGTTACCTATACAGAAGGGTAGAGAAAGTAAGTAAACAGGCCTCAAATGTTGTCATTAGTTGAACTAAAAGAGTACATGATGGGTTGATGGACCCAAGGTGGAGGCAGACTTTGGGGAAAAGTGGCTCAGCATGAGTTATCAAAGCCTTTGAAATCAGTGCTGGTAACTTTTGTTGTTATACTTAATGAAAAGGTCATAAATGAGTTTTAAAAAAGAATGTGATTGGTCTGAAAGAATGACTCATTTTTAGTTCCTACTCTGCTATGTCTGAGAGCTGGAACCATCTGCAGTGTGGATCTGTCTCCAGGGTATTTGAACAAGGAGGAAGAAATGCAATAAGTTTTTTGTTCTTTGTTTTTTAATTAACAAAATTGGAGGAAATTGGTGGTTTCTTTTGAACAAACATCTTCACATAGGTTAATCACTCTTTTAGAGAGAGTATGCTCATCTCTTTCAGTTTATTTAGTCCAGAGGAAGCAAACATTTTTTTTTTAAGATGGGAGCTGCTTCTTGATTTTTATTTTAATTTTTAATTCCAGGGATCATTGTAAGGTCTTCAGATTATTACTGCTCTCTTTTCCATGTCAAGATCTCTGTGTGAGAAGAGTGACACAAATAAGTCTTTAAAATTCCTTGTAGAATTAGGAGATAACCTATGCTGAAAAGGACCTGTGTATGTTATCTATCCTCTTCAAAGGAGGGTGAGCTTAGATAATGTTCCTGAAAAGGAGGTTCTTTGTGCTATAAGCTAAAGAATAGATTAGTTATGTAAACTAAAGAAACCAGTTTTAACTGCTTTATCAAATAATACCTGTGTTTAAATTATGCAATACAGTCATTTTGTTTGGTGAGTGGTGGTCATGTACAAAATTCAAGATTTAGTCTCAAGTTGTGAATCCACATCTCTTCCTGAAATTAATAGCTGAATTTTTGTCCTGCAAATATTAGTTGCTGTGTTATATCCATATAATAGTCTAAAATGTGCTTTAAAAAATCCTGAGAGAGTCTCAACAATTCAGTATTCTTTTGGAGAAGCTGGCAGCCCATGGCTTGGACAGGTACACTCTTTTCTGGATAGAGAACTGGCTGGAGGGCTGGGCCTAGAGAGTGGTGGTGAATGGAGTTAAATCAAGGTGGTTGGCCACAACAGCTTGGCTTGGAGCAGAGTGGCTGGAAGACTGTGTAGGAGAAACAGACCCGGGGCTGTTGGTCAACACTCAGCAGAACATGTGACAGCAGTGTGCCCAGGTGGCATAGAAGGCCAATGGCATCCTAGCTTGTGTCAGAAATAGTGTTGCCAGTAGAAGCAGGGAAGTGACTATCCCTCTGTACTCAGCACTGATGAGGCCACACCTTGAGAACTGAGTTCAATTTTGGGTCTCTCGCTATAAGAAAGACATTGAGGCCCTTGTGCATGTTCAGAGAAGGGCACTGAAGATGGTGAGGGGTCTGGAGCACAGGTGTTATGGGGAGTGTATCACTGCATATCCACTAATATAAAGCCAGCAACTTTTTTAAGGCAGTTGAGCAATTAGATAGCTTTTGTCATAACTAGCCTGGAATAGATGGACAATGACTTTTCTATGTGATGATCAGTATTCACTCTTAATCTTACTACCTACTGTATTCCAGATGTGGAGTTCGCATTCCTACTATGCCAGGAGCTCAGTGCATATTCACCATGGTATGTCATAGAAATATGGAAAGGGATATTATGAATCAGCTTATTTATCCTTTGCACCCAGTTAAGGGACCAGAATTTTGTTGATGAAGATTCAGATCCCAAAGTTCCTGAAAGTGTACTTTAACACTTTAACTTCAGTGAACTCTGAAACAGTTCTTACTGAGTTTGCTCAGCATCAAAAAGGGGAAGTCTGAAAACTGCACTTTGTCTTGGTGCTGGTCCTTACGAGCTTCTGTGTGTTCTAGTCCTGCCCAGATGTATTTCTTTGAAAGAAAGAATTAATCAGAAAAAAGTGCTTCTCGACAGTCTTAATGATACATTTACTGCTCTCTGGGAGTTTCTGCAAACTCCCTGAGTACTACTGAAGTTTGCCATTGACACACATTCAGTTCACATAATTAGAAGCAGCTTATTTCATTCTTGTAGCTTCACAGACACAATAATTGCATGTTGAAAACACCACACTTTGGGGTTTTTGTATTCAAAATTTGGATTGGGTCACGGAAGCAACTGGATCAATTCCACGAAGAGCCATATGTGAAAAGTGCAGAGCCTCTCTGCCTCCAAGCTGAAACACATGCTGTGGCTGTAAATCAAGTCCAGATGATAGATGAAGAGTCATCATCTGCAGCTGGAGTTGTTGGTCAGCTGAATGGTGCGGCCAAGAACATGTCTCATCAAGCTACATGAAAGTCCTGGGCTGCTGTGAATCTGAAGCTTGCAGACACCTCCTAGGTGGTGTGCTGCTTCTTAGAAAGTGTTTGCATCAGGGACTTTCCCTTGGGGCAGAACCAGTGACTGGTTCTGTGAAATGTCTTTCAGGAGCCTGAAAGTGCTGTACCACTTTTCTTTTGGTGACAAAGTGATGTGAAGAGCCCAGCCTTAGAAGAGGAACAAGAAAACACTGGGTAAGCTGAGAAGGGTGATGGAGAGGTCAGCAGTCAACTTTCCCTGCTGGATCCCCAAGTAAGCAGAGAGTGAGACAGAGCCCTGAGGATCTCTGTACCACCTAAATGGGAAACAGGTATTAGAATGTGTGAATGGATGTAAATGAGCTTTGGACAATATAGACACTATTTTCTGGCTTCAGACCTGGGCTAGACAGGCAGAAGGAACAACCAAGAGAACCTAAAGCATGTGGCACTTTTCCATGTGAAATATACTGACTGTTAAGGAAATGTGTGTTCTGAACTACGCGCTCTTTTTAATTCCCAGTCACTGTGAGAATGGTGGGAGCTGTCAGAGCGTTGCTGGATTTGACCTCTGCATTTCACATAGTCTTCCTGCAAGTTAAGTTAAATCACATACATTCTACAAGTCTTCATAGCCTCCTTTACCTTAAAGGAATTGTTTCAAGATAATAAGGGGAAAAAAAATGTTAATCCTCAGACTCTTAAACAAACAAACAAAAAAATTAAACATATTTGGAATTGTTTTTTCCTTGATCTGAGAATTGTTGTTCCCGTTACTCATCCTTAAATGTAGAAAATTGAGAAACCCAGTGGTTACTAACCTCTAAGTACTCACATGATCTGTGAGACTGTGATGTGCTCTTTGCAGCTATTTTAATAATAATAATAAAAAATTATTGGAGTTCATGAGAATTTTTGAGAAAAAGAGCTCTACAGAACAAAATTTTGGGATAAGCAGGGTTAAATCCCAACATTTTCCCTCCATATGCTTATTTTTTCTGGCAGTAACCTAGCAGTACAGTGTGAAAACCTAGACCGATACACTTAATTGTAAAAAGAAAAAACACACCACACATTAAGTCTTGCAGAGGATTTGGGACAGAGCAGCAAGTAATCTTAATTAGCATAGTTTGATGGACCCATGCTAGCTTACAGTGCTAAAGATTTGCTCTCAGTTTTAATTTCCTATTTCCAAGCCACCTGGCAGTGTCCTAGTTTCTGCAGTTTTGGAGCATGAGAGGCAGCAGTGGCTGGGGAAGGCTTTGTTTGCAGAAAGCAAATGTGGGGTATACAACAAGGGTGTGAGGACATGTCCAAGCCTACTCATGGAGTTGAGCAGGGTCTCGCTGACCTTTCTGAATAATAGGTTGGAATAATGGGATAATAATTTAGTCACTGAAGGAAGGCACAGACCAGGCCAGGTATTGACAGAAGGGAGTTCTGAGGAACAATTTTACATAGACATGAGGTAAGGGAGGAAGCAAGAACATGCCTGACAGAATAGGAGGTCTAGTAATAAGACTGAAAAAGAGATTTCAGGAGGGAGGAGTTGTGCATACCAGTGCAAAGCAGGGGCCTGGCAGAGGCTAGACACTGCAGTATTAATGTTTCTCAGCAAAGTATAGAGAGTACCTCCCACAGACCCTGTGGTTTGTGGCTGCTGAGCAAGAGAATAGAGGGTGTACTGAACTCTGGGTGAGCTCACGGGAGGGGTTAGAATGGTTGTCCTGTACATATTTTCCTTTTAACATGTTTGTGAGAAATAGCTGTCTTAGACAGCTTTTTAGGTATTTTCTCTGAGCTCATGACAGTAATGCCTGAAGTTAAATGTGGCAGGGTTGCTCTTTCTAAATGTTTTCTAAATGCTTCAGCTAAAAATTGCAGAACGCTCAGCAGTCATAAACTTTTTGCCTCAGATATTTGTAGGAAGATTTTTGCTAAGAAGGACAAAGACTTGGAGTTTGCTGGTGAAAATTTGGGCCAACACGTTGGCAAAGCATAAAAGAATCTCCTATCATGTTACTGATGTGTTTGGTGACTTCTGGTTTTCTGTCCTGGATTATCCATAAAGGTCCCTAAAATGCTAAAGAACTATAAAGGTAAATTTATAATTGTGGAATCATAGAATATCCTGATTTGGAAGGGATCCATAGGGATCATTGCACCCGACTGTGATCTTTCAGTTGCCAGTTCTGTTTTCTTCTGACAGCAGTTTGAAAAAGTTGGAGTGGCACTAGTTGTTAGTGGGAAAATTCTGATGCCAGGCTAATAACTGACCTTTTGCTTCGGAACAATAACATAACTTGGAAGTGAAGACCTCATGGCTTGTTACCCAAAACATCCTATCCCATTCATCTCCCTGCAGTAATAACTGTTTCAAAAGAATCTGAGATTAAATAGCATCTCGTCACTATGAGTAAATGTCAAAGTCCCTCAGGGAGTTTTAATTAGTTTCTTTTCTAGGAAACCTGAAGATCTTACCCTTACCTTTGTCATTTTCTAAAATTACTTTTTGTACTTCTGATACCATTCCTAAAATGCTTCTCATTACGTTTATTAACAATGTTTTAGCTGCACACCAAAGAAGTGATGTCCTTTGGAGAAAGTTCCAAAGGATGTTGCAGGCTTTTCACATTTATTATGGTTATTTCAGATAACAAAAAACAGAGTAAAGAGGAAACGGCAACTCATGAGGCTACAAAAAGATATAATACTAGTAGAACTTATCCAAAATTTGTTTGCTTTTAGAAGGTCACACAGGCTTATCATTCTTTTGTTTACAGATTTGTGTTGGATATATTTTGGCACAACAAAACAATATGTATTTAATACTGTTAATAGCACTCACTTCTTTGGATTGAATAGTACCCTGAAAAGGGGAAATATACACCAAGTTTGGAGTATGAAAATGAAAGAATTTGGAGTAGACATAAACTTCTGTCCTAGATTTGCACTAAATGGAGTGGAATCCTTACATAAGTCTGGTTGATATTATGTATATCCTTATGAGATACAAGATTTTTTGATACCATATGTATCCTCAGTGTTCTATCATAGGCTTTTCTGTGGAACTGCAGACCTCTGACTGCCTTTCCCTACCAGGCAAAGAGACCTCTGTAACTTCAAGTCAGAAGGAGAAATTTGGAGTTATCTGTGGGACAACAGAAAATAGATAAAGCTCTGCACAGAGAAGAGAAGAAAGAAATGTTGCCTTTATTTTTAGAGCTGCTTTTTGGTTTTGTTTGTTTCTAAGCAGAAATCGAATTGAAATGAAAGCTTTAAATGAATTTTCTGGGTTTTTGAAAGCAGAAATGGGAAACTGAGCTGCTGTGTTCTATTGCTGGTATTTTACAAGCCACCATGATGACTTCAGACAATTGATTCACTTTTCCTATGGCCAATTTCCTCCTTCATTAGAAAGACGAAGGAGGTTAGAGGATATAATTTTGATGTTTTCTCTGTTTGTTACACAACCTTGCTCACTGCTCTACTGCTGCTCTTGGTAGTTGAGGAATGGTTACTGTGAGAGATTTTTGGGTTAGCAATCGATTTTCTTGGACTTCAGATTAAGCTCATAATTATGCAGTTCTCACCTGTAAAAGTGATGAGTGGCATGAAACCAAGTGAGTAAAATGAAATGTTGATAGAGCATGCCAGATCCGTGTATGGGAGACATCTTGTCTTCCTGCAGCAGTGAACCCTCTCAGTGTCTGAACTTCTCACTGACATCAGATGACATTACTTGTTTCATTATTGCTTTTAAGGTACATTCTCTTTGCTCTGACAATCCTGAAATCTTACACTCACATGTAATTTTTTGGGAAATGCTGTAGTGGTGGTAGAGTTGTTCTTTGATGGCTTACCCTGAATTTGAGAGCTTCTTGGTTCACTTTTTATCTTGCACAGCTCAATATATTCTCTTCTCATGCTTCAGTTGTTAAGATTTCAGGAAAGATTGTGCTTCCGAATTTCTCAAAAAAATAAAATAAAAAAAAGTAGCTGATTGTGTTGAAAATGAATCATGAATAGGACAGCTATAGTAATACTGAGTAAAGTTATTTGGAGATGTTTTATTTTCCGTAGCTTAAAATCTGACTGAAATACTGAACAACCCAGAAACTTTATTAAAATAAAGCAGGATATTGGAAAACTAGCATCAGTGGCAAAGTCCAGACTTAATAATGTCTGTTACATCATAATAATAGTTTCACTTCTTTACAGTTAGACTTGCAAAAATAAACTAAAACTCAAAATCTCCTTTTTATTAGTATTAATATACTAAATCCATATATATAGGTAATATATATAGCATTATTTGTATATAAATATATATATAATTGAAAAAAATGAATAGGTTGGATCTGAGGTATATAATTAGAGATCTTCTATTACTATGCAGCTTAATATTTCATGGTGGAAGGTAGAAGACCTTCTTCATGTAGAATGTTTCTGTCAGGTTTAGGACCGTGGTAGTTGACAAACAAGTCTGTGCTTTATCTATGAGACAATCCCTTATCAACAAAAATAGCTTTCCAGCTTTTCAGAACAGCTGTGTTCAGCTTCAAGAATTCACATCCAGAGGTATATGTAAATATTGCATTCCTGCGAGAGAAACCTCTGAGCTGTAACACAGCCTCTTTGTCCATACAGCATCCCTGAATAAATGGATACCTACCATATGCAAAAGCTTATGTTAGAATGCTGACATTGGAAAAAAACAAAGCAAAACCAAAAAACCTCTATTGCTTTGGGAAAATGTAGCAAAAGTGAAAGAGACCAGTCCAAAAATATCAGAAGATCAACTTCTATCCTATTCTGTGATTTATTAGATGTCTGTCAGCAATGTGAACTCGCCTCTGAATTTCCTACTATTGTACTGCGGACTAGAAATGGAGGAGACATTTTTCAAGTGCAGGAGTCAGGCTGGCTGTTTTCTCCATATGTTGGCCACCAAGGCTGTGAACCAGGGCCCTGACCCATCCATGGTTTCAGTCCCTAGAGTCACCAGAGTCCTGCTCTGGGAACCTGGACTGTCTCTGGTGTAAGCTGTGTTAATAGCTTTTCTCCTGTGCAAATGTGTTTACAAAAACCAGGCTGAACCGGCCTTACACAGACCATCATTATCGCCTCCTGGTAACCTAGCAAAGTAAGGGGTGGCAAGCTGCTCTGTATTGTCATAACCCTGCAGTAATTAGTGCCTTGCATCTGTAACACAACAAAAGTGAATAACATCAGGGTTTCTAAGATGACACTGTTTTCATCATATATTTCATTTTTCAAAGAACATAAGGGCAGCTACAACAAACTGCGAAGGAATTCTTTTTAATTAAAACCTCTATTTTTTTTCTTTTTTTTTCTTGTCAAGATGTGCAAATGGTTTGAGACATTAAAACTAAGATAAAAGGAATCCCAAGCACTGTTTATATATAGCCACTGTGACTGCATCTACTTTGCATTACTTTAACTTAAGTAAGTTATAGTGCAGCTTGACATAACTCAAAGATGCTCTGCAGTGGTATTGAGGCTAAGAGTGGAAAAATGCCTTTCCTAGCTTGGGGAGAATTCACCTGACATCACAGATCCTGCATCTGGATATCACACACTGCTCTGGATCAAGCTCTGGATTATTTAATTGGCCCAGATTTGGAGGAAAACAAGAAAAGTGATTAACTGCTAGTTCTCCTTAGCTGTGATGAGGCTTCCTTCACTTTAGCTTAATACCCAAACTGTGTGTGATTGGTTACTGTACCTTATATAAGGTACTTATAATGTACCTTCTCTTCAGAATCACAAGAGATTGTGTTTGTTCCTGGAAAATGAGCACAGCTGTTGGCATGTGAAGAGTTGGCTGCATCCAAATCTGTGGCATAAATCTCCCAGACCTCTTATCCCAGAAATTTACCTGAGAAACCTGGGATAAAGACCCACATTATTTAGTCAACATGCATTTGAAAGAAGGGTTTTTGATTAACCTTGAATCTGTTACCATAGAATCGTAGAACGGCTTGGGTTAGAATGGCCCTTTAAGGTCATCTATTTCCACCCCCCTGCCATGGGCAGGGCTACCACTCAGCAGCTCAGGCTGCCCAGGGTCCCATCCAACCTGGCCTTGAGTGCCTCCAGGGATGGGCACCCACAGCTTCTCTGGGTTCTGTTTCACTGCAGATTCTGTTTGACCTCTTAATTCTAGCTTTAGCAGCTAAGTAAGTTCAAATAAACTGATCCAAATGCTGAAGTGCTTATTCAGGCAAAATTCATGGTTTGTTTTCCTAAGATAAAGGATAAAAACTCTGAATCCGGAATTCTGGAACTGGTCACTTAGAAGCTGTAAAACAGCGTTTTGGAGATAAATAACAGAAAAACAGTGCATAACAGTTCAGTACAGAGAGCACAATTTTTTTATTTATTTTTTTCTTATATATTATCTACAAGCACAAGCTTTCATATTTTTAATGTAAAAATGCATACAGATCGTTTTATATATATATATATAAAAATCAACTAGCCTTGTAGCAAACTGCCAGATGCAACCATCCCCAGGTTTGGGGACAACACGTCTGGATCCAGGTGCAAACTCAATGGCTGACCCTCACTTCCATCCTTAGTTGCACCAAACCCCAGATATGAAGATTCTCAAAGTTCTAGGGAAGTCTTGGTTCCTGATCCAGGTCTTGCAGCATGGGCACGACTAACTCTTCATCAATTGAAGATAAATATTTAAAAACTTCATAAATGGCAATCAACTTGTTGCAGGTAACAAGTGTCCATTTCACCTTTCCTCCCCCTTTTTGTTTTTCTTCCTTCCTGTCCTCCCTCTGGAGAAATGGAAAGGACAGAGGAGAGGAATTGATTGTTAGCATTATACATTTAAATAGCAGCATTAGAAACAGGCTTTATGCTGTTGATACTGCTGCAAAATGGCTACTGAATGCAAATTCATGTTGCATTTGGTCTTTCCAGTGCTTGGGCACTTTGGGGCTCAATTTGCGCGCTAGAAATATGTAGAAATATGACACATTTATAGCATAGCCAATAATATGTTGCTACATTGTGAGGAACAGTAGATCAAATTGCATTTAATACTATGTAGTGTGTATCAATAGATTATAATATACTGTATTATAATTGGCTTGTCAAGCAGCTTATTACGCCGAGAAGAAAAAAAAAAGAGCAATTAAGTAAAGAAATTTGTATTTGTGTGGGAGGAAAGGTCATAAAATAGCAGCCTCCTTTCTGACTGAATGTTTATCATGTTTGGCAGTTTCCAAATTCAGCCTTTGCAAAGGAATGTTACTATTTTTATTAGAGGTTCTTTATGTAACAAGTAACGTTTGCACAGTGGAATATTTTCTTTCATGAAGATTTTATAACTTCCCCATAACGCTATAAAGAAGATATAATTTGCTGGGATTCTTCTGGAAAGTATTATGGCCATACCTTAGGCTTTCCTTCCTTTCAAATCTCTTAATGCAAATATGATTTATTTACTTTCTCTTGTAATTCATGCATTTCTTCTTTTTGTATTTTAAATGCTGCTCTACTCTGAAATCTAAGACTGGATTTCAGAGAAAAGAACTGTTGACATTGTCTTAGAGAGGGATAAATCAGTTGCTCAGAATACCAACATGACGACTTCCCTCATCAGCTGCGTTCCTATGGGATTGCAGGTAAGGATTTTGTTTGCTTCAGATTCATGCAACAGCACTGATTTGAAAGATAACAGATTGATTCAGTGCCCAAACTTGCAAATACTTACTCTTTCTCCTAACGTGCAAGTTCAGACCTTCAGCTAACGACTGTCAGTGCATTAATCTCTCTTACACTAGTTTTGATTCTGTATTACTAACAGGACTAAAAATTAGCTAAACCTCTCTTCCTCACTTATTTATTTGTTTTACAACAGTTAGAGGCATGACCAATAGTTCTGGGAGCAAATGTGTCATGGTGACATAACCCGTTGCCAAAACCACCTGCCCAGAAGCACGCAGTGGTTCCTATTGCAGTGCGTGTAGCTGATGTGTGGCAACGTGCCTGAATATGAGTACCAAAACAGAAATACTGATTTCGAAGGACTGGAATGAGTTTTCACTGTCTACAATGTGAGAAACAGAGAAAATAAACAACAGCATTTGAAAGTGATTTTAATTGATGAAAACTGTGTGAAAGATATGGGTGTTTTTTTTATTTTTTATTTTTAATTACTTTGGTATCTTTAAGCCAGTCCTGACTTGGGATATTTCTCTGTCCATGGGGATATACAGACTTGGTTCTCCAGCCTGTTCCATCATTTTACAGCTACCTACAGCCATATAAAGTGCTGTCCTAGCAGATATCCTCACTCTTTTACTTCTATAGCAAATAGATTTGATAGCCTTGTATAGCGCCGCCTTGAATAGCAGTGTTATCCCCCATGAAGGCGAGTAACTGTATGAAGTGCAAAGCAGCAGTAAATAAAGTTGAAAGCAGTTGCTATAAGAGGGCTATTCTTCAAAAGAAAGTACTGCTAAGAATCTCATTTGTCACCCTACCCTTTGGCTGTGGTTCTACATGATGTTTGAGCTGTACAGAGATGCAACACAACCAGTGGGACAAGCAATATCTGAAAGTCTTCCAGTGTTAGTTCCTGTTTCTCTCACTTCTTCTAGAAGACTTCACTACTGCAGTTAATGAGACAAATACACAGGGGCAAAACTTGATAGCTGGCTTAAATGTGAGATGTGAGGGAGGAGCAGGAGAAAAAAAAAATCTGGAGGCCTTTTATCCCAGGAACCAAAAATATGATAAAATGCACTTTCACTTGAAAATACCAGACAGAACCACAAAAGGCTGTGCTGGTTTAAACGACAGAGTGCTTCAAGCAACATCTGAAAGTTAAACAAATGGAAATTACGGGTCTTTTGTTATGGTGAAGGCCATTCACAACTGATTTATGAGGGCTGCTCCAAAAGTAATGCTGCTTACTCTATTATGCAGGCCACAATGTCAGAGGCAGATGCTGGTGGTATGGCAAAAGAGGCTGAACCTTCCCACCAATATTCTGTTACATTTTGTTGCTGTGTGACAGATGGCAGCAGACGGGCAGTCTGACAAGAATGGCTTCTGACACAGAAGTGTGTATGAGGCAAAGGTGTGGCATTTAAATCCTCCACGTGGAAAAAATGGCACCAGTTAACATTCATGGACAATTGCTGAAAGTTTCTGGAGACCAAACAGTGGATGTCAGTGCAATGAGGCAGCAGGTGATGCATTTCTGCAGTGGTGACAGTGGTGTGAAAGTCAAGCCATGTTGCAGACGGCCAGGCACAGCTGACAATACTACGAAATGAAGAGTGTCTCTATCAACTCATTTGCATAAATCTGCCAGTGCTGGTAACTGTGTTGAAAAGTAGTGTTTTGTAGCTGAGAATTTTCTCTATCAAATAGTGCTATTGTGCTCTTTGTAGTTTTTGTAGTTTTACATGGAAAAAAAAAAGAGGAGGCAATACTTTCAGAGCAGTCTACATACATTTGGGCTCAGAATTTAAATGTTTGCCCTCCTATGGTTTAAGTTTTTCTTCAGTAGGAGATAGAGTAAGAGAAATACTTGAACTGAAATAAATCCAAAACAAAATTGTAAACAAAAGCTAAAAACTCTCTGTAACGAAATCAACAGAAATGTGGTTATTTTTTATGTTTAATTTCCTGATGCATACACTCCCATTTCCTTAAGTACAGCACTGTACTTCAAGGAGGAAATACTGAAATGCCACTGGGCTAGCTGATTATTTCTTGATGAATTCTGTAGTTTTAGAGGATCTCAAAAAGCAGCTGAACTTCAGCTCTGTTGAAATGTTTGTCTTGCTAGCTAAACATTCCATGAAAAAGACCTTTACTGTATTTTTTGCATAACTTGCTAAGAACATCAGCACTCATAGATCTGACAAAGTAACAGGGAAGGACTGTTTGGGGTGAAAGCACACAAAGCGCCAATTTAGAGCTGGTGAAAGCTGTCAGATGAACCTTCTGGTACAACACAGCAGCCTCAGTCCTTGAGATTACCAGTTGTGATGGCTGTTGCTGCACTGAAGACTGAGTCTTACTCTCCAAGTAAGTGGCTACTGAGCAGTTGGCTGGCTGGGAATGATGTTTAGGCACTACTGACTTGCAGGGGACTGGAGCCAGCCTTGTAGAAGCAGAAAATACTCTGTAAGTGCCAACCCCCACAATCATTTAGTCCTTTGGAGTTTTTGTTTGTTCATTTTTTTTCCACGTTAGCCAGAAGCAGCGTGGCTATAATACATTTTGAAACAGGAAAAAGTCTGATTCCGTGCTACTCAAAAAGTGGTGTGGTTTCAGTTTTCTATTTTTTTAAATAGCAAAACTTTGACCGTTTTTTATTAAATGTGCTCTGCCTGCCTTGTCCCTACCACAAGCTAATATGCTCTATAATGCTTTTCTGGCTTTTTCTCTTTTTAGCTGCTGATTTTGGTAAGCATCTTATTAATAGCCTGCTTGACGTGCGTAGTGGAGCTTCGTCTCCGAGTCTTGCCCTGGACCATCTTTCGACGCCGTACCTCACGACAGAGCTCATAGAAGGCCTCCATAATGTTGCCCTCTCCTGTGCAAGCAGAGCACTCGTAAAAAGCACATGCTAGTTCTGTGGCCAGCTTTTCACCTTCCTCTGTGCTGACCTGCCTGGAGTGATCCAAGTCTGCTTTGTTCCCCACCAGGATCAGAGTGACATTTTTGGGTTTTTTAACTTCATCCAACAAGTTCTTGAGTGGTAGAACTTCCTCAAAGCTGCCTCTGTCTGTGATGTCATAGACCAGGACGAAACCTTCACCCCATCGCACGTGTCCTTCTTTCTGAATAGCATCCTCCTGTTTTGAAAAGACAGACACCAGCTTTAGGAACACGATTTTTGAAAAAGACAACAGGTTTTCATTCAGATAGACATTGTTCAGTGCTGGGACAGCCTCCCCAGGGAAGTGGTTGAATCACCATCCCTGGATGTGTTTAAAAATTGTTTGGATGTGGTGCCCAGGGACATGATTTAGCGGAGGGTTGTTAGAGTTAGGGTAGTATGGTTAGGTTGTGGTTGGATTCGATGATCTTTAAGGTCTTTTCCAACCTGAGTGATTCTATGGTTGCTCCCCCAAAGCCTGGAAAGCCACGTACATCTGCCTGACTCAGTACTCTAAACACACTGCTCTATTGTGTGGCATAGGAGACTGCGGTGGTTTCACCCTGATGGACAGCTAAACTGCACCACAACTGCTTTTTCTCTTCCAGTCCTCAATGGAATATGTGGAGAGAATATGATGAAAAAAGGCTCAAGGATTGAGATGGATAAAAACAAGGAGATTGCTCACCCATTTCTGCCATGGACAAAAAAGATTCAATATAGGGAGATTAATATAACTTATTGCCTATTACTAACAGACTAAAAGAGTGCGAACTCACAGCAAATTAAAACCACCTTCCCCCAATCCACCCTCTTCTACCTCCTTCCCATGTGCAGCACCAGAGAATGGGGGCTGCAGTCAGTCCATCTCTGCCACTCCTTCATAGTCACTCTGACTCTGCTCCATGTGGGATGCCTCCCACGGGATGCCATCCTTCCTGAACTGATCCTGCTTGGGCTTCCTATAGACTGCAGCTCTCTGAGCACTGTTCCAACACAGCTCTGTACCATGGGGCCCATCCTTTAGCAGCACACTGCTCTAGCGTGGGGCCCCACAGGTGGCAGCTCCACAGACCTTCTGCTCCATCATGGACTCCTCTCCACGGGCTGCAGTGAACTGCTGCTCCGTGCTTGGAGCACTGACCTTGGTGGCTGCAGGGCTGCTTCTCCCTCCTTTCTCACTCTTCTTTCCCAGTTGCTGTATTTTAACATTTTAACCCTTTCTTAAATCTGCTCTCCCAGAGCACACCCAGCATCACTCATAGCTCAGCTCTGGCAGCAGAGGGTCCCTTTTGGAACACTGGGGCTGGCTCTGCTGTGGCACGGGGATCTGCTCACAGAGGTCACCCTGCAGCCCCACTGCAAACAAAACCTTGTCAAGTAAGCCCAATACAGAGCCCTACTCTGACAAGCTGTCATGGGCTGCGAGTTGTGGGCAGGCTGGTAGCAGGCAACCAGAAAAGAGTCTCTGTTGAACGATACCCAGCACACAAAATGTATAGGAATGTGCAGCTTGGATGCCTGCCATGTTTTGAAAGGAAGGGGGTTCTTGCAATGACAAAACTGTTCTACAGTTTGTTGAGAATCATTGGTAGAAGCTGTTGAGCCTCATCACTTGGCTGGAGAAATATACTATGGCTTTCTGAATAGCAATAACGCATTATACAGTTGGCCCTGAGTCAAGGAACAAAGCAGAAATAATTTTAATCCCAGTGTAAACCCTGACTTTGTTCTTCTAGTGCTTGAAAGCTGTAAGCAGGGTCCCTTGCAGAAAGGTCTGGATCTAGCGTGCCGGGTCTAGCAGCAAGCTTGTGATGGGGGAGGAGGGAGAGCTCTGCTCAGAAGCACATCTCAGTCCCCAGGAGCGGAGCACATCTGCCACCCACCATACTGCCACCACCGCACTCCCCTTCCCTTCTCCCTGTCTGAGCCAAGCCATTGGAAGTTGGAACATGCACTCACGCACCTGACCAGCTGTATCTAGTATCTCCATGGAAACCACTTCATCATCAATGGTAGCTTGGTGACGATATGTAGACTCTAAAATAAGAACACATTTTGTTGAAATGTATTAAAAAAGAGTAATTTTTTGTCTTCCTTACAGCTACCTCAGACATACGTGACACATGACTTCACTAGATTTTGTTTGCTGGTTGTGTTCCAGCTAGTCTGGAGCACACTCAAATCTTCCTTTCTACATCTGTGACTCTTTTCTCTCTCTCCATATCATTCTTTCCAGTGTCTTATGCTTACGGAAGGCTGTACCTGTGAACATGACACTCTGCCCCCAACAAAAGGACTGAGTCTCCTGCAGCAAAGAGCTTTGCAAGGCTGCAGACCGTTTTTCATGTTTGCTCAAATGAAGGCTGCCACTTCTAAAACACAAATTCTGCTACTCTCTGCCTCAAAAGCCTGTCACTGTGGAGTCTGAAGTCTGACAAGATCAAAACCAGCACGCTTGTAGATTAGGGGCATAAATGCCATGCTCAAGCCTTACACGATGATAAAACAACAGAAGAGCTAGGTATTTTAGGAATGTGTCTTTGAAACATGCTGAAATCATCACATTCCCCTCTTATAGCAAGGGCTCAAGGAATAATTTCCCTTTATATGGTTTATAAGGATAGCCAGTGGCATTAAGCATTCACACTACTCTACGGAAGTAAAGGAACCTATTTACTGTGTCCCAGGTTCTGGAACCACAAAACAAATCAGAAACCTCATGACCAAAGGAGCTTGTTTTATCTTAATGAGCTGATAAGTTACATTTGATAGTGTTTGACCTAAAATTTGGAAACTCATCTAAGCTAACGCTGAGATTTATTACTGTTGCTAGCTCACAGATGTCCTGTATCAAAAGGCAAATGCGTATGTTGTAAAACTGTGGCCCATTACTATGAATGCTTTGTGCTGTCAGGGACACAGTGCTTTCATTTGGTGCAAATCTCCCCAAAAGGAATGCAGGATATGTTAAAGGAAGGACATTTCTTGAGTTAAAGCTTCTGAAAGGGCTCATGTTTGATGCATGTATTTTTTTCTCGAGGGGTTACATACTTAACTGTATCACCTCTTCATAGCTGAGAATATTTCAATGATGTCAGCACTTCAAACACTCTCTTCCCACACCAAAAACTGTCACTTCTCCACCCATACCCCCTGCCTTGGGCCACCTTAATTGCTTTACATAGCACAGCTGCCTCTAATAGGGACAAATGGTCAGTTTAATTAGGCAGATGGCAACCAATCTTGCAAAGAGCTTCAGGCAATGAAGGCTGTTGTGGGTTTTTTTTTTGTTTTTTTTGTTTTGTTTTTTTTTCAAAGCAGAACCCACCCACTGCTCTTCATTATTGTAAGGCTGTTAAAGATGTTGATAGGGTTCCACCTTTGTGATCTTGAAACTATTCCTACAGAACAGATGAAGATATATCTCAGAATCTCAGAATGTCTTACCTATAGCACTTCCTGCAAGGGAACACAGCTGAGCAAAAGCTCTGCTTTAGTACATAAGATAGAGTGATGCTCATTTAGTAAGCTAGTTTGGTGGAGAAAATGCTCACTGTTAGACAAGGACTCCCTGTGCAGTACTCCCTATTCAAGGCACATTTATAATACTGTGTCCAGTTCTGGGCTCCCCAGTTTAAAAACAAAAAAAACCAAAACAACAACAACAACAACAAAAAACTGGGAAAGAAGGAGTCCAGCAGACAGTCACAAAGATGATAAAGGGCCAGGAGCATCTCTTATATGAGGAAAGGCTGAGTAACCTGGGTCTGTTCAGCCTGGGGAAAAGAAGACTGAGAGGGAATCTGATAAATGTTTAGGAATATCTGACAAACATGTGAAAGAACTTCCTTATAGTAAGGGTGATGGAGCACTGGAAAAGGTTGCTCAGAGGGGTTGTGAAGTCTCCTAATATAGAGATATTCAAGACCTGTATGGATGCCTGCCTGTGCAACCCACTGTAGGGAACCTTCTTTGGCAGGGGGGTTAGACTCAATGATCTCTTGAGAACCCTTCCAACACCTGCAGTTCTGTACTTCTGTGATTTAGCATCTTATATTTCATTTCCTTGGTGGAGAGTGGTATGAAAAGGAGGTTTTCCAAGTGAGTAATGCAATATTAGCTCTTCACTCATTTAGATCTTTCAGTGCTTAAATACCTTCAACCAGCTGGCTCTGCCTGACCAATAGCTGCTAAGAATTGGTTCACCCAACTCCAGAAAAAGTTTGTCTGCCCACATTTCCAGCCTATCTGTGAAATGGTCTTCTGAGGAAGCAGGATGTGGTAGCTCATAGGGCTCTTCTCCATGAAAGTGCAGAGTGAATCTCGAGGAGCAGACTTCTGCCTGCTGCAGAAAGGAAGCATGATTCTTAAAAGAGATTTGAACTCTTGAAACAGGACTTTGCCAGTGCTTCATGTTGCACATTTAACTCACTTTATCCATCTTCTTTAGGGAGGAATTTGATTCTGGCTAAGTAGAATTGATGGAGATCAGATTAGTGTAAATACAGCTTAGTAGAAGTGAGTCTGTTCCCCTGCTTTGGAATGCGTGGTAAGTAGTGATTTTTAGTGAGAAGTGTAAAACAGCTGGCTCTTTAAAGCAGTTTTGGTGTAACAGCAGACATGGCTTTTCCTTCAAGGGAACAGAAACATCTGAAGAATCTGGTCAGATGTTATAATTCCCAAAGTTGTGATTTCCAATCTGTTCACACTGAGCACCCTAAAGCCTTAAGATCCCATGATGCTTTACAAATTGTTATTTGCTCTGTGCTACTCTTTATTTTGAGACACACAGGTAAGGAGAAAGTTGACTTGAGATTCTCAAACTGAAATCATCCACAGTACAGGTGTCTGTGTCTCACCTAACTACTGTGACTCCTATTGAAGTGGATGAAGTAAAATACATGCTGGATATAGTTTGTATGATCTTTTTCCTGGGACGAATCGTACCTCAGAAGCACTTATATCTAAATTGGTCTAAAATTGGTCAGATGAATCCAGGCTGTAAATATCCTATCCTTGTGTTATCACGGTCAAAAGAGTAAAGTGTATAGCATTGTCCCAGCACCTTTGTGATAAAGGTTCCCAAGATAATACCAGACAATTTTCTGAGTTTCAAAATATCATTTACACCAGGTGATGCCTATATGTCATATTTACAGTTATCTGTCTAATATCCCATTGATAGAAAATAAACCTCAGAGCTGTATTTTGCCATTTGTAGACTGCATCAGAACTGCTACTCTCAAAGCAGAAGTAGGCAGCTGATGCTGATGGTGCACCTGGTAATAGCACTGTGAGAATACAGTAGTCATATTCAATTCTGCTTTGCTGTAAGCAAGCCTGACCCGTTCTTGTTGGTTTGGGGATGTCCTATGTCTCTGTTCGTATTCTCAGTGATTAAAGAGGCTGCTATTGTGTGGCTCTGGAAGCTGATGTCAACTTCCAAGGTCCTCTCTTGCTTACAAAATTGCAATCTCCCTGCACTTTTGCTGTATAAATAACTGGTTCTCATAGTTACTTTGTTTGAAAATTAAAGCTCATTTCCAGGAATGCCTATGTCTATTGAAAGGCCTGAGAAACACCATCATAGTAGTAGCAGCTAATTTGTTTTTCAGTACATAATATATTGCCACATTAATTCATTAATATGGACTGGATTATTTTTTTTAAATTCTGCAGCTGTGGAAATAGCTTTAGGAACCTGATCTAGCTGCAAGTGTCCCTGTTCATTGCAGGGGAGTGGAACTAGATAAACTTTAAAGGCCCCTTCCAAATCAAAGAGCTCTATGATTATATGAAATGATACATCTTTGGAAAGGGCAAAAACAAACAAACAAACAAAAAAAAGCCAATCCAACAATAGCAAAAAAAAGCCTTCATTCTCCATGTTGGTGTGTCACAAATCTCCTTATTCTTCTCAGCAATCTTATTGTGCAAATGCAGAAAATACTTCTAAGATTGCATAAAGGCAACCTTTAAGCCTATACTGTGCAGACTGTCTGTGGATATGACACTCAGTCACAGCTTGAACACAACCTTGTGTGCTGCTTATTGTGACATTTAATAAGGCCTGTAAGTACTAAATAGTCATTTATCAAACATGTTTGTCCAGGGCAACCTGGATCTATAGAAGACATTTGTTTCAAAAGATTATATTTTCTAGAGGATCAAATCTAAGAAATAATTACTAGGTCTCAGTCTGTAAGTCTAAGGTCCTGGGAACTGGCTGTTGTAGCAGCCAAGCCACTCTCAATGATATTTGAAAAGCCATGGTGGTCAGGTGGCTCCTGGTGATTGGAAAAAGGGCAACATCCATTTTTAAGAAGGGTAAAAGAGACAGTCTAGGGAACTGCTGACCTGTCAGCCTCACCTTCATGCTGGGTAAGATGCTCCTGGAAGCTATGCTAAGCCATGTGGAAGAGAGGGAGGTGATATGGGATAACTAGCACAGCTTCACCAAGTGCAGGTCCTGCCTGACCAACCTCATGGCCTCCTATGATGGTGTAACTGTGTCAATGAACAAGGGAAGAGCTGCTAATGTCATCTGTCCTCAGTATAACTTTGACACGGACCCCGTAACACCCTTCTCTCCAAATCTGAAAAATACAGATTTGATGGGTGGAATGTTAGAAGGATGAGAAACTGGTTGCATGACTGTATCCAGAGAGTGGTGGTCAAAAGCTCAATGTCTGGATGGAGATCAGTGATGGGTGGTGTCCCTCAGAGTTCAGTACTGGGACAAATGCGCTTCAACATCTTAATCAATGATGCTGACAGTGGGATCCAGTGCACACTTTGCAAGTTTGCAAATGACAGCAGGCCGTGTGGTGCAGTCAATACACCCAAAGGAGAGAATGACGTTCAGAGAGACCTGGACAGGCTTGAGAACTGGACCCAGTTGAACCTCATGAGGTTCAGCAAATCCAACTGCAAGATTAAGCATGTGTGTCATGTCACCCCCCACAGTCAAAAGAAGTTAAGTGACTAAAGGATAGAACACAATTCTTCTGTAAAGGACTTGGAAGTACTGATGGATGGCAAGCTGACATGAGCCAGAAATGTTCCCTCACAGCCCAGAAAGCCAACCACATCCTGGGCTGCATCAAAAGAAGTGTGGCCAGCAGGGTGAGGGAGGTCCCTTTACTCTGCACTGGTGAGATACCTCACCTGGAGTACTGTGTCCAGATGTGGAATCCTCAGTACAGGAGAGATATGGACCTGTCTGAGTGTGCCCAGAGGAGGGCCACAGAAATGATGCAAGGAATGGAACAACTCTCCTATGAGGACAGGCTGAGAGAGCTGGGGCTGTTCAACCTGGAGCAAAGGTTGTGGAGGGACCTGAGGGTGGCTTTTCAGTATCTAAACAGGGCTTTAAGAAAGGACAGACTTTTCAGCAGTCTACTGTGGTAGGACAAGGGGAAATACTTTCAAACTAAAAGAGGAGAGATTTAGATTGAATAGAAAAATAAGTTTTTTACAGTAGGGGTGGTGGCCTTATTGTAAAAATAAGGAACAGGTTGCTCAGAGTCCCGTCCAGCCTGACCTTGAATGTCTCCAGGGATGGGTCATCCACCACCTCTCTGGGTGTGGGTGCCCTTGTTCACTGCAGGGGAGTTAATATCCAACTTGAACAATTCTATATTTGTAGTAATGTAAAGATTTCTTTTCAATGCTTGCTTTGAACAGGCAATACATAACAGGAGCATGCTACTGCTCTGAAAACAAATATTTGCATTGCAAGGTTTTATTGCTTTTAGTAAAAAAAAAACCAAAAAACTTGCAGTAGGAGTAGGTTCAGTTAAGATGGAACAGTGACATATGCTATTTTACATGTAAATTTAACAGCTTGTTGGTTTTCTTTTGTTTTGTTTGTTTGCTTCTAAGTACAGAGAGAGACAAGCTCTGTTTCCATTCAGAATTCTAGTTCACTTTTGTCAAGAAAGGCTAATAAAACAAGTACATACAAAAAATACTGTTAAAAAAATAAATTGGTCTCCCTCCTGGTGGCTTTCAGCCAGTTGGATCTGAGAACTGTGAGAGAACCTGAAAAAGCTTTTGTATAATAACTATAGTTGAGTTTCTAGACCAAAAAGCAGTAGCTAATAGGTATGATATTCTAAATTATGGTAAAAATGCTGATTGATAGTGACGCAGAAGTATGTTCAAAAGACTAAAATTTCCCATAATTATTTCTGATTACATGACACAAGGTCCTGTTTCTTTTTTTTTTTTCCTTAATAAATTCCCTGATGATTTAGACATCTGTGATCCTTGATATCCATCCGTATGGGAACTGTTGAATCACAGCCTGAACCACTGATTGATCACCTGAGGCAAGTACTGAGTCAGCTGCAGGAGCACAGGTGAAGGTAATGCACTGTGTGACTGGAAAAGGTGGAGTCTGGCTCCACTTCTCCCAGACACCATTTAAGGGCTGACCACCACTGGGGAAGAATCTCATGTTGGAGATCCCTCCCCTGTGGAGTTATTGGTGAGCCTTAACCATCTGCAAAAGGTGAGCCTTTCTTTATTTACTGGTTGTCTGTTTACCATCCAGATAAGCCAAGCAAAATGTACCATACTCCTCATCATTTTTTGTGAATACTATTCTTTTGGGTTATTCACCCTGCACCATCAATATGGTATCTGCCTCTATTGTATTTAAAAAAAAAAAAAAAAAAAGGACTTGACAGCTGTTGGAGAAAGCAGTTTACTTCCATTACTAATTGTGGTGCTGTTTGAGGATTATCTCCAAAGCCTTGCCTCAGTCTGCCTTTATGAAACTTGTCTTCCTCTGCCTTCTCTTGATGCTTCAAGAACTTAGTGCCTTTTAGAAAGCCCTTTTAACTTGAATGCTCCCACCTGACTGGTCCAGTCTCTCCTGCCTTCTTCCTCCATCTTAGCTCTTCCTGAAACTGAGCTGAATGTATTTTTCTTGCTTGCATGTTACTTGCTCCATCTGTTATTTACCTTGCAGGAGGGCTTTCATTCTGCAGCCATCAGTGATTTTGCAGCAACCAGAGCTCTGACCTTGTGTACTAAGAATGTGTCTATTGCTGTGTACCCCGTATGTCTCACTATTAACAGATACTACAAAACTCTTCATAAGCTTAGTTGGGTTATTTACTATTTACCAAGAAAATAATCAAGTTATATGCAACCTGTTGTTTTAATATCATTATCAAATGTAAAAGCAGTAGAAAGTTTCATAAAGAAAGCCAGGTAATGGCTCTGACAGCACTGATAGTTGGACTTGCACTTGTCAGTGTTTTATGCATTTAAGCACATTTAGCTCCTAGACTTGACAGATACAGAAGCAGAAGTTCCAGGAGGGAGTACAGTCCCTGTGATGTACTTTATATGTATGACTACTGTACAACATGAATACACTCAAGACAAGCCATAACTTTAAACCAGAATGGGTATATGAAAGAAGGCTCTTTTTGCAGGGATGTTTAATTTGATTCTAGGGCCTCTACCCTGTGTCACACACATTTTATCACTGCAAATGCTGCTTTTGCAATTGATATGATGATGTGCAAAGGAATTTCTTTTTTGATTCCACTTCGGCTTTTTTTGTCTCTCTCCTATGAAGCTATGTTTGCTGTTGTCAGAACTGTGACTGCAATACAGCAGTCTTTCCCAAACTAGTCAGATTAAAGCTGAGCACAGAAAGTCATGTGGTAGTCACTGCATCCACTGGAAGTCCTTGCTTGTTAAGCTGCTTTTACTTGCTGCTTTCAGTCCAAGACAAAGCTCTCCATCTTGTAGGTTTTGCTAAAATAAGAATTGGGCTCAGGGTAAAGACCCTATCAAACCCCTGCGGACAGAAGATTCAACATCTTCTCTGGGTGCTCAGCAGGCACGTCTCTTGTACAAGCCAGAATGTGGCTACCTACACTCCATACAGATGTTTAAAGACATCAGGGTATACTGGATGAATAAAGAGGACGCAACATGATGCTCTGTAAAGAAAGAGCATGTGCTGAAACAGAATCTACTGCAGTATGAAATATAGAGAAGAAATTTGTAACAAATGAGCCTCCGTTAGGTCTGCTGCTCAGTAAGAACTTTGGATTTACCATGTTTAATTTTTTGGGAAGCAAAATAAATCAGTAATATATACACAGCCACACTAAACTATGAAGTTCTCATCTTGTTGTGAAAGGATCTATACTGCATTATCAAAATTTGCTATCCATGTAGAGCAGTAGGGATATATAACAAACAGCTTACAGAGAGGTCTTATTTCTCAATTTAATACTATTTTCAATAAATAACATTTTTGCCTCAAGAAAGGAAGCCTAAGAGAGTTTTCTTGAACAAAAATATATCTGTTTGTTGGATTGTGCTGCATTTAATCTTCTCCTGGGTTCTAAGGCTGGGTTTCTTTTGAGAGGAATGGTGTTACCATTCCTTTCCTATAGGTCCTGTCCTTCCTCAGTTTTTGCTGGGATAGGCAAACAAAATGTGCACAAGTACTTGGGAACTCGATTCATTAAGGCAAGTTGAAGCAAAACCAACAAAACTGGGACAACACTAACTAGTAGGAAGCAAACTTCAAGGCTTCAACTGTTTTTCTAATCGTCTGATTCAACTTTCCCACCAACACCAAGCAGAGAGTTCCTGGTGGGAATTATGCCTGTCTAAGTCTAAATAAACCATTTCTGGCTGCATTCTTTTGACCGTGGCAAAAAGTCCTTTAGTAAAGCTCTGTGCATTTCACCTTATTTCTGCCAATATAAATGAAAACTAACCAGTGAGACTCTTCTCACACCTAAAACAAGCAAAATAAATCCTTTGCTCCTGAAGGTCCAGGAGTGAGCACGGAAACTTCTCATCTGGAGAACATTTTAGAATATGATGAACAAAAAAAAATTGGGGCAAAATATTTTGTGGCTGCAACAAGAAGAACCATTTCCATTCCTGATTTTACTGTGTGAGCAGCAACACTGAAAATGCAGTATTTTCTTTTCCTTTTTTTCGTTTTTTTTTTTTTTTTACTGGCATCAGGAATATCTTCATCTTGAGACCCATACGAAAGAAAACAAAATGCTCTTTTTGATAACCACTTCCCATGTTATTTTAAACATCTTTCTCTGCTGCTTTCAATTACAATTTCATCATTTCAAGCCTCTGAGCATTTTATAAGCCATTGTCAGGGGTTTAAGGTGCTCTAGGCCATACCAATCCATTTCCTTACAGACACCTTAGAGAAACTGGAAGTATTTTCATGTTTCATTTCCATAATACACTCAGTATAAATTCCTACTATAGAGGAGTATAGTAAAAATGATATAACATGCATTGAATTTTTATTAAGTTAAGTAATATTTCTAGTGTTCTGAACTGGGGGGAAAAGCAAAACTCAGGGAAGACAGATAGCAAGGCATGATCTGGATTATTAATGGACTAAACCTAAGTACAGAAGCATAAGGAACAAGTAATTTGTTAATAGAAGTTAAAGATGTTGTTGGCTAGAGTCTTGCTTGAAAATAAGGCTGTTTTCCAGTGAAGTATTAAGCATATACTTTCAGGACATTTCCTGAAACACAGGCTGGCAGCCATTCCCTCCCAGCCTCCAATGGTTGGTTACCACTATGTTTCATTTTGGCTGAAAGCCAGTAATGAACAGCATACATTATTTCTGTCTAGGCACTTGGATAAGCTGTAGTTGTCAACATGGGTGTTCAGATGAAATATGCAAAAGGCAAAGTTTTGCAAGATGATGGCTTCCTTCTCTCCCTGCTCTTTAGCTTGCTATGAAACATGCGTACTTTCATGAGAATATCGGTGATCTGGTCTGTGGTACTCTGTAGACTGCTGAATAACAGAAGGAGGAAGGGAATGAGAGGGGTGACCTCCCCAGGCTGCTCCCTCCAGGGCTCCTGTTCTGTCAGACTCTACACCCCATAGCTGAATGGACCATCAGTTAATGATTTATTAACACTGACGTTAGCATGGGCCTGTTCGTTAAAAGTTCAGTTTGCTGTCTAGGCAATTTCTCTCACTGCTGTGCTGCTGGGAATTACTGTTTTTATGGTAGAGGCAGGCAGTAAGCCTTCAGGAGTGTTAAGACAAACTTGCTGAGTGAGCCAGAAGTCAAGAAAGTAGAAATCTACAGTATACAAAGACATGCGTTTCTTCAGCTTGCAGTCTACAGCCGTGAAAGCAATCCTGGGGACAAAGACTCTGTATTCAGACCGTATTCCAGCTGCCCAAGAGAATGTGTTAGCTGAACAAGCCAGAGAGCAAAGACATCCCTTGAGAAGTATCTATGGATCGGAGGATCTGTCTTGATGACCTCATCTCTTTTTCATGGCTGGATTGGTACAAAGTTAGTCCAGAAAGATAGTTCTTGCATCTTTATCTTGATGATCTATTTTTACTGAGGTCTTGGCTGCCACAGCTAAGCTCGAGCTTTTCTGGTTCTCAACAATTCTGATGGAAACTAGTTGAGATATGTTCACAGCCTGCTCTGTTTATGCTGTTTGTATAAATCTATCCTTCTTCGGGTACAGAAAATAAATTCAGAGGGCCTGGTCCAGGCTAGAAATACTTGCTGGGGTTATAATGCTAATTACTTTATCATATCTGCAGACTGCCCCCGTGATCTCTAAACATTCCGTTTTGTCACCAGAACCCCCCAGCTACAGATGTTATTTAGGCAAAACTGCCCTTTTAAGGTGTTTGTTTGATTTGATTTTTCTCTTTCCTAAATAAAAAAAAAAATTTTTCTTACAACAAGTTTTCCATTGGGAAAAACCTCTTGCCAAGGTAAACAATATCTGCACAAAGTGATTTCTGCTGTTACTGCCATGGTTTTTAAAGTACTAGCTGGTCAGTTCTATGGTCTTGGATAACTCAAGGCACTAACAGAAGCATCTCTGTCCCTCCATCAAGAACTTGCAACTGTGTGCAGTCCTTCGGCTTTGTTCAGCTGAAGAACAACAGGGTTATCACAGGCCTTTCATAATCAAGCTAATAGGAGATAAAGTGATAGAAATTGGTGTGCCATCTTTTCTTCTTTACTGATTCCTACATCATTTATGTATATTTTACAGTGCCTTCTTGGTTGAACACCAACTCAGTTTTTTTGTTTCTTCCAATCGAAAGAGTGAACAAAAACCTGAGGAACTTAAAGAAATCCTGAAATAGTTAAAAGGGAGCATGTACTCTTAAAAATGTCACCATTAATCTAGTTATCCAAGCAAAATTATTTTTCTTAAGATGTATTTCTATATAGTTACCTTTGCTCTTTCAAAGTAATGAATAGTCTTTTCTCTATCACATTCAAATTAAATAAACTCTAATACTTTTTCTCTTTTTAGCTTCATGGATGGGCCAGTCTGTCATGCTCTGTGTGGCTGGTTATCTGCTCAGAGACAGTTTTCTTTTCAGAGGATTAGCAAAGTTGTATGAAATATGTGAAATGCTAGAGAAAGACATCTAGGGATAGTGTGAGAAAGCCAACTGAGTTTTAAAAAGGTTGACAAGAATATTAACTCTTTATTTGCTGTTTTTTGTTGTTGTTGTTTAAAATTCAGTCTTTGGAGAAATGCTTGGTGTTTTGGTGTACCTTTAATGTGAGAGTCTTTAAGTGACAAGTACTTGCAGAGTTAAAGAATTTACAATCCTTCCATGAGACAAAGGATTTTATAGGTGAGAAGCAGAGGCAGAGAGACTGCAGGGAACAGATCAATGACAGAATCAAGGAAATAACTGAGGAATATGTCTCCTGCACTTCCTTGGGGTTTTATTTGTGTGGTTTTCCTCCTTATATGGCAAAAATGGATGTTGCATGTATTTGCACCTCATAACACCTCATTTTCTTATCTGTAAGTAAGTTCTAATGTAGAACAAGTGACATAGCTGAGTTCATAATATCCTCTTCCTCCTTTTTACTTCTTCTAATAATTTCTTCTTAGACTTGATTATCCCAGCTCTGCCTCTAGCTGAGTGAATTGTCCTGATATGTTAGAAGAGCTGACGGATTTTCAGTGAAATACTGTGAAACTGGATTTTAAAAGCACTCATCTAGGCATAACTGTGATGAATTTTCTTTTTTCATCATTTGATCAAGGAGATTCTCCCTGTCTGTCATGGCTGATGTGGGCAGGTCATTTGCTGCTGACCATTAGTACTTTTCAAGCGTCAGTGCTATCTGTATGCTGATGTATGACTTCTTGAGAGTCTTCCTCCTTTTCCTGCCTCCAGGAAAAAATCAATTGGCCTGTTCCCCTTCTGATTTTAAAACTGGGGATGCTGAAGCAATTAAATATCACCAGTTCAAACCACAGTACTTCTCCATCTTTGGGGGGTAGGTGAATCATAGAATGGTTTGGGTTGGAAGGGAACGTGAAGGTCATCTACTTCCAACACCCCTGCTATAGGCAGGGACACCTCCCACCTGACCAGGTTGCTCAAAGCCCCATCCAGACTGGCCTTGAATATTTCCAGGAAGGAGGCATCCACAGCCTCTCTGGGTGACCTCTTCCAGTGTCTCACCACCCTCCACAGTAAAGCATTTCTTCCTAATGTCCAGTCTAAATCTGCCCTCTTCCAGATTAAAACCATTTCCCCTTGCCCTGTTACTACATTCCTGCAGGACCACTTCAGGTACTGGAGGACTGCTATAAGGTCTCCTCAGAGCCTTCTTCTCCAGCCTGAAGAGCCCCAGCTCATCCTCAGCCTATCCTTGTAGATGAGGTGCTCCAACCCTTTGATCTTTGTGGCCCTCCTCTGGACTTACTCCAACAGCTCAATGTCCTTGTGTTGGGAGCCCCAGAACTGGATGCAGTACCCCAGGTGGGGTCTCATGAGAGAAGAGCAGAGGGGCAGAATCTCCTCCCTCGACCTGCTGCTCACACTTCTCTTGATGCAACCCAGGATACAGTTTGCTTTCTGGGCTGCACGTGCATGTTGCCAGCTCATGTGGAATCTCTCATTAACTGATACCACCAAATCCTTCTCCACAGGGCTCCTCTCAAGCTATTCTCTGCCCAACCTGCATTTGCGCTTGGGATTGCCTCTGGAAAGCACACTAAATTCTGGGCTGTGTCAGTAACTCATGGAGGAAACTGCTGAGATCTGGACTCCTAATTACTGATACTGAGAAGAACAGCTATCCACAACATGCTTTACCACCCTGACATGAAGTCCTGGATGACTGAGATCCATGGGAGTCCTGAAGTCAGCCCAAGACATTACCCACAGAAGGTAGGTAGTGATATGAAGGCCTTCACACCTCCACCTTGAAACACCTCCCCACAGAATTCATCTATCCCTGAGAAGATGCTGTCTGGCACATGCTATGCATTTATGAACATCTGTTTTTGTAGCAACTGGCAGAGATGCTTGAACCCTAAGAGGGCTGTGAGAGTGACTGCTTCGCTGTTTGTGGGTTGCTTCTAGCAGCCAAGCCGCCATGTTGGCAGGCCAACTGTCAGCCTACTGCCACCTGCTGCCTGGCAGGCCCTGCTGAAGTGGCACGTAGCAATGCTTGTTTTCATACTTCCTTTTTATGAATCTGTCAATAGAGACGAACTGAAATGTAGCACAGATTTCCAGTTCTGTGCTCAATCCACCACAGAGATGTCGCTTATGTTTGTGAAGTGCTCATAGGGTGTGGGTTAAATGGTGCCATAAGCAGGCCAAGGTGGTTTTCAGGCTTTCTGACACCACAATGAATCTGCTTGTTAACTGGCAAACTGCATTCTATTTAAAGACACTCGGTGAATTTTTGACGAAATTCATGTGGTGACCCAATCCCCTTTCTCAGTCCATATTTAACTAACTAAAAATGACAAAGTTTAATGCTGAATTCATATACTTAATATTTTAGAAAACAGCTGCACGTTTATTTTTAAAAACGTGCAATTCCAGCCTATTTCTGCACAGAGCTCTTTCTTTGGAACTTCTAATTCTGTTGAATGCAAGGGACACTACCGTGATTTATAATAAACAAATACTGGAAGAGGAAACTCATTCACCTTGACAATGCCAAGTAACCACTTAGTTTGAGTGAGTAGGCACCTTTTAAAAAAACAACCAAATAAATTAAATAATAATAATAATGCTGTGATGGTGACAGTGACTTTCCAGTTAAGCAGAAATGATGGAGAAGTCAGGGCTGACAGTTAATGCTCCCCACAAAGTGGCCTTTGCTGCAGCTCTTACCCCTTGGCTGAGAATGATAAAATAAAAAGAACAGTGGTATGTACTTTTCTGAAGATGCAGCTGTCATATCAGTGCCTCCACAGATCCAGTACCATGAACAGAAGTGGCAGAACTGCAAAGTCCTGACTTCCTTGGCAGGTCCATGTGCCAAGACTTGCAAGATTCAGTGATGTCACTCTTGCCAGAAAATGATATTTTGTGGTTTTTCATTTGGCTTCTGGAGATACAGCAGCATGTCCAAACATTGCTAAAAATATTGTCCTTCATTTTCTTCTGGCAGGTTAGAGTAGTAAAAAATATCTATAATGTATGTTTTTCTTTCCAGTTAAAATGTGCCACCCTTGAATTAAGAGCATGAGAGTTTATTTATTTAACCTTGATACTTAGAAATTCAACAGTGTCCTAAGCTATCAGGCCTTGTACAGCTTGGTGAAAGCTTTCCTAAAAACTGGAATTATCTGTTCTAATGGGAGATTGAGAATTTGACATAAGAAATAAACAGTAAAAATGACATTTTTGTCACAGACCCAGTGTTTTCTTGGCAAAACCTCCTGCTGCTTAGTAGCTGGATGGTTTGCATCTGTTTAAGCTTCCTAAATTGGTGGAATATATAGGTGTGAGTCTTTCCATCCAACTGCCAGTCTATTAGTGCTAAGAAGAAACAAATCTGATAAAACTTCTCAGTAAATTCAGTTCAGAAATGTTTACAGGCAACTGGACACAAAGTCACCCCAGGATGAACATTATAAAGCCAGAAATGCATTCTTCAAAGCACTGTTTCTCAACGCTTTTGAAAGTACAGTGCTTTCGCCTGATCTCTGAAAGCCTGAGTAATGGTTAGAATTTCCTCAGATGCGTTTCCTAATGCTTCAGAACCTCCTCAGAATCCTGTTGTGATGCATGGTTTGAAAAACAATACTTCAAAAAAGTTTCTAGTGTGCATCTTCCATCAGAGATTTCTATGATTAAGAAACAGCTTACTGACAATAGTTTATTGATTTATGCATTTCTGAAACCTTCTCCTCTGAGCAGGCTAAAGCACTTAGCCTAAGTCATCCTCTAAACTGGGTGAGAATGTAGAATTCAGTAAGTCAGGAGAGATTTAATTTTTGTTTTACTGAGATAGGAGTACTGTCTGCATTAGAGCTTTTGATGTTACTAATGGAAGGCAATCCTGAGGTGTGTGGTTGTATTAATTTGTAAAAACAGAAACAAATATCAAGGCTTGTTCACTGAAAAGGTGAAAAAAATAAAATCTTGCAGCATGCAAACATCTTAGGTTGTTTGCTTAAACAACAGAGCAAGGATGTTCTTGTATGGAGTATCCCTACAAGAAATTAATGAACTTGGTATAGGAAGTCTTTTTTAATCAGTATATTCTTCTATTGTCAAAATCTGAAGATGATATATTAATAATAGAACTGTGAAGTTTAATTAAACATTATGCTGAACATCCTATTATACTGGACAGGTGACATATATCAAGATATTCATCAGTGAATTTTACTAGCAGATAAAATAATATATTTGCACTCAGGTTGTACTGCGAATTACTTTCCTGTGATGAGAGTTCTAATATCTGTCAATCCTTCATCATCCTTCCTTGTAACAGTCAAAAATGCGCAGTGTGATGCTGGAAAATTTTCTTTGTTGAAAGTGTTGCTGGGTTTTTGTGTTAGTGTATTAAATTTTCATCTTGTTTGTTTCTGCTATGCAAGCTTACAATGTTCTCTATTTCTTTAGTGTGATCTCTTAAAAGAAGATCCCTAAGAAAATAAATAGTTTTTAACTGGACAGTGTTTATTCAAGTCTCCAAAGGGAAGTTAAGAAGGAGATGGCAACAGACTGTAAAAGAAAAAAAAAAATTTCCTGGTTCATTATTTCACACCTCATCTCAGACTTCTTGGCCTGGATTTCTCAGGCGCTGAGACATCAAACATTCACTAACTTCAGAAATAGTAACAAATCTAATGTTGGCCTAAATTTCAAGAGGCTTCTAATTCAGAAAACTGATTGAAATCTTTTCGAGTTATCTGTCTTAGCTTCTCAACAGTGCCAGACCCAACTCAGCTGAGCAGGAGTTGTGGAGGGGACATGTTGGTGCTCTTCTGATGACTGTTGTCCCTGCCTGGTCATCCTAACAGTGAAATGAAATACGTGCTCGACAGGTGAGGACTACAAACTTAGTGTAGGCAGAATGTAAATACCTACGCTTCTTTTTTCCTTGAAATTTTGAGATGCGTATCCCAGCCACCCTATTTTCCAGCAATTGCTGGTTGTGTTATCCCAAAGCAGAAAACAGATCCCATGAACAATATTTTAATTTTCAGAGTGAATGAATAATGCAGTCACTTTCAGTGGCAGAATTCCCACTGCCTGTGGGCAGAGTTGTGCCTTGTTTTTCATTCTGCTTTCCTTTGCGTGCATTACCAGATTTATGATCTGCCATCTTAGGTAATATTTGTTTGAACTTTTAGTGTCTATAGAGGATTTTTCTACTAGCTTATGAGATTAACCATGGTTCGAAATTTTAGCACTGTGATTCTCCATTACTTCAGACATGCTAGTATATAAAACATACTACGTAGATGGAAGAACATGTAACCTACCTAGAGTCGGGTCATACTCCCAGATAAACCGTTTGGTCAGGAAGCGTACAACGAGAGCTGGAGGGACAAAAAGATGCACAAACCATCAGCTTGCCCAGTTTACAGAATTTTAACAACAAATTGTTTTTCTGTATGAATGCTTGTGTAGCAGCTCTCCTGAACAGGGGGTGGAATTTAGCTTTGCTTATGGGGGCAGTCGAGACCTTTTCACTGTTTGTGGCCCATTTGTGGCACATTTGGAGGAGGGAAACAAAATAGGAAATAAACAAGTTTAGCATTAATCATTTATTCATGTAACAATGCTGGGAAAAGAATGCCAAAAGGCTTTCAATGGCCTCTAACTTTCTTTCATCGTGCTTTCTTCTCACAATAGTTTTGCTGTTAAAAAGACAAATCAGAACCTTATTTGGAGTGCTTTGGGTTGGATGAGCGGATGACTTCAGGGGAAAAAAAAAAACCTAAACACTACTTTTGCTGCTTTAGATTTCCCATAACCAATGGGATAAGGGCTGGCAAGTTTTGAATCAGAATGCTTTGTAGTTTCAAAGCCAGCAGTATTCATAATCATTTATGTAGGTTGCTCCAAAAGTAATGCCTCCTATTTATTTCTATTGAACTGCAACAGATATAAAGAGCACAATAACACTACTTGATAGAGGAAATTCTCAGCTACAGAGCAGTATTTTTCAACACAGTCACTCCCACAGTCTATGCTTTTTGCTAGTGATGAACAAGAGTCTGCATGCCATGCTTATCAAAATCTAAATGTCCGTCCAAAATACTGCATGTCCTTCACATCACCACTGCTGAAATGCACCATCTTCCTCCTCACTGTGCTCACATCCCCGGTTTGGTCTCCATAAACATTCAGCAAGTACCGATGAATGTCAATGGGTGACATTTTTTCTGCACGGAGGAATTCAATTCCACACCTTTGCTTCATCTGTACTTCCATGTCAGATGACATTTTGTCAGACTGCCTCTCCACTTCCACTTGGCACATGGCAACAAAATATAATGAAATATTGTCCGGAAGGTTCAATCACTACTGTCATACCACCAACATCTGCCTCTGACATCATGGAGGCATTATTTTCAGAGCAGCCCTCATAATTTCTAGAAATCTTCTTCAGATGTGAAACCTCAAAAGGTAAATATAATTGGCTAAATCACTTCCTCTGTATCTTGACATGCTTTCCTTGCAATAACTTGCCTTCAGTATTTTGCCTACTTGCAACTGGAAGCAATCAGCCATATTTCAAACTCATGACCAAAAAGAACTATTAATGAATTTGCAGAAATAGAAATAATGTTTTGGATTTTGGAGAACAGGAAAATTACTTCTCAATTTCAGTTTATGGGCTAAGATTTTGTTACTTATATTCTTACATATTTTTTTTTCTCTCTCTCCATCCCATTTAAAGACATCCTACAAATGCTTTACCAAGATTTTTATTATGTTCTAGCTATCAATCTTAAAAGTAAGCACTGCCTTGTACTTCTAGTGCTTTAATTCCATGATTCTGTAAACAAAGCATTCACTGCTGTCAAATATTCAAAATCGTCTCTGCTTTTTCAGACTAGAGAAAGAAGTACTCAGTGACTTCAGCTATAGGAGAATTTTTTCTTGTCAGCCCTACAGCTTTGTTCTATTCTTCCTTCTGCTGCAGACATGCAGCAAAAGGTGACATCTAAGGTGAATGGTTTGCTTATTTTTTTCCCAAAGTCAAAGCAAGTGGAATCTCACACTCAGAATTCTGTGCCCAAGAGCAGAATCACAGAATTAAAGGGTTGGGAGGGACCTCAAGAGATCAAGTCCAGTTCCCCTACCAAAGCAGATTCCGTACTATAGGTCACACAGGTGGGTGTCCAGATGAGTCTTGAATATCTCCATAGAAGGAGACTCCATAACCTCTTAGGACAGTCTGTTCCAGTGCTCTATCACCTTTACCATAAGGAAGCTCTTCCACACATTACTATGGAACTTCCTATGTTTAAGTTTTAGGCCACTACTCTTTGTCCTATTGCTACACACCACCAAGAAGAGCCTGGCCTCATCCATTTGCTTCCCACCTCCCTTTGGATATTTATAAACATTTATCAGATCTCCCCTCGGTTTTCTTTTCCCCAGGCTGAACAGATCCAGGTTACTCAGCCTTTCCTCACACCGGAGATGCTTCAGGCCCAACACTATAGAACAAACTTAATTCAGCTTTGGTCACTTGGAACCTATTTTATTAAATAGCGTCAGAACCTTAGTTTTCAGGAAGACTTAACTATGTTTCACACTTGGAGAGTAATAAGAATCTGATCCTAAGGAAATGAGATCACTAGACAAGAGGCAATTTTAAATTGCTGTTATTTAAGATTCTTTTTTTCCTTAGGAATTTTTTAAGCCTTTGCAGAAATGCTCTCCTTGGCCCTCAGAGTGAATGTGGCAATACTTAAAGTACTTTTCAAGTCACAGTCCTAATGTGGATGTCATCATGGTGCAAGCAGATCTCTGTGTAGCTTATATTCCATCCATAATGCACCAGTGCTTTTTTTTTTCCCTTGTGTTTTACCTCAGCTGGTGTAGTTTAAACATCTTGATATTTTAAGTTTGGTCATGACTCTAATTGCTAGTAATTGGTTCTCTAATTGCTAGTAAAATAGATGGCATGTTCTATTTTGACTGGGGAAGCGATGCAGGGTAGAAATTCTCCTGACATGCTTTTTGAAGCTCCTTACATGTTACTTTTCAAGAATGGATTTTAAAAATGCTTCCAGGAGCTCTGCGGCCCACCAAAGTGAAAAGCCTGTATAGGTGGAGCACTCAGAAGAAACAGCATTTGTTCTATTCTGCCTCATGCCTACTGCACACAGTTTTTCAGATGTTGAGAACTGCAAGGTGCTCCTCCACCCTTTCAGAGAAGGCGGTTTGGTGCACGTTGTTTCATAGCAGCAGAGTGGGTTCTCAAATGGACTCTAAAGGTGGAAAACTATAATTTATTTTAGTGTCAGAATAAGAATTCACAGAATTCACATGAGTATAATCATGGTTTTTCTCACTTTTCAGCTTATCACTATGACATTGTTCTTAATGAGCACCACCCACGCATACATAGATGCCCTAAAATGCTGGCAAAGAGGAGAAAACCCCATGGGCTGGCTTTTATGGCAGCACATTGCACTTTTCTATCTTATGACTGAAGAGGGCTTTTGGGATGCTGGCTCACAAGTGTCCAGCAACAGCACTCTGCTTGCTGGGACTGCAGCTGGGACGCTTGAGCACGCTGTGTGCTATGGCAAAGAAGCAAGTAAAGCACAGCCACCTTGTATTTGGAGATGGAAACTGCTGGAGAAAGAAAATCAAAGAGATGCAGGGGACTGGAAGACAATCTGTTAAGCGCTCACGTCTGATAAAAGTCACAGAGAGTGCAGCTCTAGGGGAGGAGAGCTTACTTCACACATAACTAAAATGAAAGAGGTGAGGCCAGGTGACAAAAGGGAGGTAGAACTGGACCATGACTGATGAGGTTACTCTAAGTGAACAGGGTTACAGGTGTGTACTCTAAATTAAATGGTACTGGCTTCCACGCTACAAGGCTGAGGTTTAGCAGCTGCATTTTACAGATGGGAAACATGAGATGCTCTTGGTCCAGTCTCTGTTCTGTTTCTAAATGATCACAAGATGTTTTGGATAGGAAGCATCTCCATCTCATAAGGGGTGCATAGCAAATGGGCCTCTAATACACAGTTGGGTATTACAACAGTGTATGTGACTTTATGAAGTTCGACCGAAGAGAGTGAATGAGAGGAGAGTTGGGAAGGGAATGCAAGTGCTCAGCCTAGACCAACTGCTGGCTTGTGTTGCCTGCCCTAGAAATGATCCCACTAGAGCAAGAATATTACTGTGGAGCCATCTTGTTTATGTTGAACTCAGTTACTGCCAGATTACATCACTTTTGTTTTAGTAAAATAAATTCTGCCAGCAGAAGAATCAGAAACAAAGACATTAGAAATTCATTACACACAGGGTTGTGGTGCTCAGATTTTTGCTGCTGGCGAAAAGGACACTTCAGGCAAAGCAATAAATCTTCCCCATACCCTTAGCAATGCTACAAATAAAAAGCTCAGGTTGGAGTTACACATACAGGTGAGAAAGAAGCACTTGACTTGTTAGCCGTATTTGCTCTAATGCTAAAATAAGCCAAAAGTAGCCTGAAACTTTAAAGTAATAACAGTAAGCTGCATCCTGGATTTTTATTTTAAATAATACAGAGACCAAAAATGTATGAAACATTATTTTCTCATTGAACTAGCTGACTAATTCCACAGTTGATATTATAATCAACATTCCTAGTGTTCATCATAGGAAAAGATGAAATGCGTTTTGAAGCAGACAAGATTCAAACTGATGCAGTACTGAACAGAAGTGAATTTCAACATTCTCTGCTGAGAGGAGTCCAGGCCCTCCCCAGACACTTACTGCTTGTGAAATGCATGAATTTTCAGTCTTTGAAGGAATGAATCTCCAACAAACTGCAATTTGGTTTCCCGCTGTGTTTTGGAGACATGGCCATTACCTAAGGAAATTGATGTAATGTCCCAGCAAAGGAAGAATAGGCTCATGTCTCTCTGCCTTTCCTTACACCCTCATTTCCAAGTCAGCTGTTTTGTACAGGGTTTAAATTAGGGCAGAACTTGGCCCGCAACTTTCGTTCACTCATGTTTAAATCTTCTGCCTTAGAAGTTATTCCTGGAGAAGAAACATGACTATCTGTCAAATACATTTCCACTGTAACTCCACTGAAGACAATGAAATTATACCAGGAGTTAACTTGGTTTATAAACTGTGATTGTCAACCACATAATGAATCAGTTTCTTTGGGACTTATGTGCCTAAGGTCCTTACCCAGCTTTAAAAATCTCAGCCCGTATCTTCCTGGAACATTTACATATATATACACCATTTGAGTTTTAGTTTATATCTTTGTTTGGATTTAGTAACATAAATGACTCTGGTAAAATTTACAGTCTGTCTGAACTTCATGATTTTGTTACTGTTCCAGCTAATACAGGCTGAGCTTTTGGGGCAGGAAGAATGGATGCTGGGTTTTGTTTGAAAAATGCCTCCTCATCCCCAAAAGAGACAAAGTTCAAAGTTATTCTAAGAAAAGTAACATCTCTCTACAGTTAAATAACTGTATGATGACTCTTTTATGCCATGAGAATTTTGAGCTATAAAAATGATCTGAAAGAAGTCCCATTATTTAACATATCAACAAGTCCATTCCTGGTGCTGTGACGACATCTCATCAGTAAATTATATTTGGCTGCAGAAACCGGAGTGGTTGAAACCAGTTGTTACGATGATCAAAAGGCCCTTTCACAGGACAATTATTTCATTTTTAAAAAATGCGTATTTTTGTTAGGGCAAATGGGGTATGAACTCCCTCCTGGAGGCCCCTCGTGTGTCTGAGGTTCAGTGGGCTTGGAGGGCAGCAATGCAGCACGCTGGCGTGGGAGTTCTGTGACCGGCTTTGGGAGGTAATGGTTTGTTTTAAAACCGCTACCACGAGACTTCTAATTTGCTTCTGTACGTGCAGGTCTTCCAGGGAGGGGGAAAAATGTGAACTTGCAATGTGGCACTGCCTTCTGATCCTGGCTGCATCGTGAGTGTAGACATGCAGTCGTGGCTTCTGGCTCTGTGCTTGTGGGCTTGGATTGGATTTAGTTTTGACAATGTCTCCATTAATTTAGCAAGGCTGGGTGAGTGGTGAGCTGGACATCAACAGGACTTCTCTGCAGTCCCTACTCTTCTGGTTTGTTCAGAGTGCTCACTGCTGACACTAAGACCTAATGTGCTTGCATTAAACTAGAGAGAAAATTTAATGGATAAAATTAGATCAACGGGGCACAAGGAAGGGAGAACTGTACCCAGTATAAAACTCATAGAATCATAACAGTTGGAGAAGACTAAGATCACCTAGTCCAAGTTGGTCTCTTGTTGACTAGCTTGCTGTCTCATACTCTGCACATTTTATGGGTATTTTAATCGATGTCTTAAGCACTAAACTCATCAGAAAAATTACTGTGTGTGCTTGTATTTTTTTTTTTTGTGACAGTATAACAAGGTCCTCCACTGACTAAGCTCAAGTACAGAACAGAAGCTTATATTATTTGGAACAGTAAATACAAACTAGGATTGAACACGGGTGAAAAAAAAGTGTTACTCCTTCATTTCAAGAGATTATTTTGCTTAGTGTAATCTAAGGTAATTTCCTCAGTTGAAATACTGTAGGCTTTGGTGCTGTGGACCCTAATTGGAATAATCCCTGTTTTAAATGCTAATTCAGTAGGTTGTTCATTTCAAAGTCAATAGCTGGCCTTCTTTTGGCAAGCAGCTTGGAAGGACAATGCCATTTTCCTACTCATAGTCTGTAATCTGCTATGTCTTTCTTTTAGCTGTCTTCCAAAGGGTTTTTATCCTTTGAATCTGACCAAATAACCAAGTAATCGGTGTTATATTTTAACACTTTTCAGTTTCTACTTTAAAGTCGCGGGTACCATTTCTTTTGTCAGTAGCAATTTCAATTTCTGTCATATGTAACTGCATTTCATTGTTGCAAAAAGTACCTGCTTTTAGGAACTTCTGTGTGGGAAGCATCTGGAGAAAAATAACTTGCTTCAAGGAGTTCATCTGAAACTCTTATCAGTCCATAAGAACTGTTTATTTAATAATCTCTCTGCTATCTGAATAAGGGACATGAAGGAAGCACTGTGTCAGATTTTACGGGCACTTCTTAATTGCAGGGAATGAAGCAAGGAAAAAGCAAGTTGTGCTTTTATCAGAGCATACACAGTGGTTTACTTTTGCCTGCACTGAGATTGAATGTAGAAGTCATTGACATCAGTGTAATGAAACTAACGCTCACAAGTCTCACCAAACAGAAAGGGGAGTGATCCATTTCCTGGCACTTACAAGCATAACTGCTGTACCCATGACCACATTTGTCTACGAGGTTGACTGCTTACACAGTGCTCCACTTCCCTCACTTCAGCTTTCCTGGTCAGACCACATGGGCTCCACAAACTTCCAGGTGCTTAGTGGCTCCACACACTCAGGCATAGGCTCTTGAGGGTTCTCTAGCTCTTGTGCATTTCTAGCTGTGCTCAAAACTGTTTTAGTAGGCTCACACCTTGCACACTTCCTAGATCTGATGTTGTGGAGCAGTTAGTATATCCCTTCATGGAGGCAGATACAGTCTTGAGACTTAGTTTTCAGATGAGAGGCAAAATTTACCACTGCTACAACACTGAGCAGAAAGCAATCTGAGCACTGGCATGTTAACAAACTGAAAGCCTTCCTTATTCTGTACTGAATGTGGAAAATGCAAGAGTTGTTTGTCAAAATGTTCATTATTAACCATGTCCAAATACTGTCAGCAGGAAGTGGCTTTTGCCTTGCTGCTGGTGTGGAAATTTCATGATAGAAGGAAGTCCATATATTCTGAAGTAGCTTACCACTAATTTTGCATAATATGCAGCGTGACTGTCATTCATCCCATCACCACTTACCCAAGATGTTTTCATACTAAGGTTCTGCTCACTGTCTTTTAGGCTGGAAGTATTTTCTTTCCAACAGTTACCAGGTGGCATATAAGCAGGAGGCTTAATTTATCTTGTTATCCCATTCCATAATAAACTGTTCCAATATAGGGTAGTTTATTTTACAGGACGCCCCTCATATAAAAGACAAATGGTGAAACTGGACCGTATAATGGTTTTGATCATTGTAGAAACACACTGTGCAATATCCATACCTCCACCATTCCTCCTCTCTTGACTTTATTGTATAGCTTGTTATGTCGCTGTTTCGTGAAGACTAAACTTTCTGGTGTGGTATTACTAACACATATGGCTTTCCAAAACACAGCTAATGATAACACCTCCAGATGTTTGTGTGTGCAAGACGGAGTATATTTGTGATCGGGCTCTAAAGCAAGTCCTACAAGTGAAATCATACAAATAACCTTGACTTTCCTAGGTAACTGACATGGGTGAGCTTCGAATTTGTGTGCTCTTTTGAAAGACTGGACAAAGAAGAATAAGATCTGGTTTTCCATAATAGAATTGCAAGACAGAAATGTTTGCAGGGGCTTGCATTTTTTCCGCTTAAATGTCTCCCTGTGCTGATTTCAGGAAACATCGCACCCTGTTCTTTAGTCAGGTTTTGCCTGTCATCTTTAAAAGGGGAAAAAAAAGGAAAGAAAGAAGAGGGAATTTTGTAATACTCTAGATGGCAGAATGGACTTCTGGTTATTGTCAAAGCATTTTTGTGAATTAACTTTTAATGGAAACTGCACTGTGAGTAGAAAGGACAATTCTTTTTTTGAAGGAAGAGAGTACTTTAGATTTCTCTCTCAAAGGGAATGCCTGAATGCCTCACCTCTTTTTTATCATTATTCCTGAAAAACCTGTAATTAAGGAAATGCAGACTTTTTTTTAAAAAGTAAAGCCAATTTAAACATATCCCAAAGCTCACCAGCTCCATTTGCTCTTTTACTTCCTGCAGTATTTTGTAACACACTGAAGGAATGTGTTGAACTATATTATACTATGTTATTACATATGTAGTTTTTATGAAAATAAGGAGGAGGCATCACCTTCAGAGGGATCTGTGTATCTGTAACCTTCAGGACAGCATGAAAGCAGCATTCTGATTCTTTCTCTGTGCACATCAGGACAAACAGCATCCAGAAATGGCATGAATTGCACTTTTTCTCCTTTGCCCCAGAAACACAGTGATGTAAAGGGACACAGAGCTCACTGTGTCATTTTGTTAGATGTCACTGTCTCCTTCTGCATGGCCACAGTGTGAGCAGAATACCCATCACCCTTCTCTTCAGTCTGACTGTATTAATTTTCCTGATGTAAGTTAACCGCATGCATAGTTTATCAGATGTGACTGCAACTCATCCCCTCAAAGATCATCTGTCCTGTGCAATACCCAGCTCTGTCTGACAAAGTAGCTTAGGCAAACATGGGAATACTACAGGTTTGCCAGGGCTAGTCAGTAGGCTCAGCAACCAGCAGATGCATGCCTGTAAGGTGCCTCTGTCGCAGGGGAATGCACATTTAGTGCAAACAAATGCAATGAAAACTAGCTCATGTAATTTTCTTTTTTTTTTTTTTTAATTAAGGATAATGATATAAGCATTGATAAATGTTACATCTTCTTAATACGGTTCACAGTACTACTTTTCTGTGAGCCCATTGTTTTCAAATTGCACAAGTAGTGGCTTCGCATTGCAGCTCCCTGGCTACCTGGTGTTTTAAAGGCAGAAGATATGGAACTACTTTCCTTCTGTTGAGCTCATTGCCAAATACCTGAACCAGACACATGGTTCCCAGAAGAAAGAAAAGAAAGAGAGGCATGTGAGAGCAGTCGCATCAGAGAGGGACAGTAAACTACAGTGGTTTTGAGGCTTCTGTAACTAGTTACTGTCACCATAGTATATAATATTCAAAATGCCTCAGGCATCTGAAAGTGGTAGCAAATGTCTTAATGGTTGCTCCCACATTTTATGTTCGGGTTCTTCTTTCCCCCATCCTTTTTCTCTGCATTGTTAAGACATCTGCTCCTGTTACTTGCTTGCCACCTGGAATCTTGCAGTTCTGTTTGTGCCAGCATTTTTTATGGTAAACAACTTCTCCATTACATGTAGGAGATTAAGAGGCACAGCAGCAGGAGCACAGAATCTCTACGAGAAAAGGTATCATTTCCACAGTAGGGTTCACAATACTAAAGAACAAAAACAGTTAAGTCATAGCCTGTGTTTAACAGTTAAAATAAAACACAATTTAAATACTATGGACCGTAAGTTTCTTTGTCACTGTACAAAGAAGAATGCTCCAAAGTGAAGAAATGGTGAGCTGAGGAAGAAAACTCAGACTAAAGCTTTTCTACCATGCTGTAGATAAAGGATCCCAAGAGAGATGGGACTGATAGGCACCGAGTGGTTTCTAATAGCATCACTGGCAGCAGTTTTTATTTGTGGAGAAGGCTGGAAGAGCAGATGTAGGTGGACCACAACTTTTCATAAATCACTGGCGACCAAAGCCTGCTTCAGTCTGAAACCTTAAGGGCAATCTGAGTGATACCACATACTGTTTATCCCATACAGCCACTGCCAGCAAGAAGACTGACGTCTGACTCTGAAGTAACAAGTTCCCATCAGAGCTACAGCATGTTAGGCCGGGTGACAATAAACACTGCTGAGTGCCCCAGCCAATATGCTACAGTGTGGTGTGCTTGGTTCCCAGTACTAATAACAGCATTAAATGTGTTTAAACTTATCCATTGCTTTGATAAATAACTCTAATCTCCTATCTCTGTCTGCAACTGCAATTTTATAAGTACTCATTTGAGTAGGGGCTACAATAATGTAGGGGCTATTATTAGCTTTCTGCTTGGAATTCGGACACGCAATCCTGGGAACTGTTCGGATTAAACTTCAAACTCCTAAATTTAAACGGTAAATTTCTGCTTTCATTTTCAATACTTAAGGGCAGAGAGCTAATAAACATCATACGACTTCAAAAAAAAATAAATACACAGTAGTAGATAACAGATGTTGTGAAAGCTCTGACTTATCTCAAGCCTCAGCCTTGGAGGTTTAACATAACTTAGTTTATGGTGGTCATCACAGCTGCCAGGAGACCTGGCCCTGTCCCTCCAGGGTGCAACAGATACAGAGAGTGTTCCAGTCTCAGCTAGATAATTAGCTATGCTTAGTTAAAGTTATATATTAAGAGGAAGATCTGCTACATTTAACTCACGATAAACAATGAGCTATCCCCCCCAAAAGCTGTGGTTCTATCTGCACGAGATTCTTTTGCACATTTTTGATCCACAGAAATTACACAGATGCAAAGATAACAAGTTGTATACTCAGGACTCCTCCAGTCATTATCTCATTCAGTGGTTTACCCAGTTTAAAGCGACCTAGCAATGGGATTTTATTCATTCCTTTTACATGAGGCTGAAAACACCGAGTTCCTGTTTGTTCTAAGGGGATGTTAAATATCCCACAGCAGTTTTGCAAGAGTGTTATATCATCTTTTCCTGCTAGCATCTTATCCTCAATCCTGAGGGTTGGAAGGTATGCGTCACCCTGTGGATTGCAGTGTCAGATGCTCACAGACCCTTCAGGACTAAGGAAGTTTGCAATATTGACTTCTATTATTTTCTCAGACTAATCTGATAAACTGCTCATTGCTGAGTTTTGCTTGTAATGCTGTTCTTAAGAACACTTTCTCAGTTTCACCCCACTGTCATTTTAGAGTGAGTAGAGCAAATATAAATGATTCCACTTTCTCTGCCAGCAGCTGAATAAAGCAATTTAAGTTCATTTTTCCTGTTACTGCCCTATAGAGTGCTGTAATCTGACTGCAGCAATCTGCATTTGCTTAGCTCTTGGTGATGACATCATACAAATCGTGAGAAAACGCAGCCTTGGGAATCTACAATTTGACAAGCAAGAAAACCTCCATTTACCTGTAATGGAAGCTGATTCGAAGCTTTGGAACTGGACTTTGATGAGGCTTACGTTCCTTGCTCCACCATGCTTTTCTTTGGTTTAAAATGGATTATTAGGTGATTACATATTCAAAGCTGTTAATGTGCCTAGAAGGGCAGAAAGGCAGCCAGCAGTTCAATAGTGGTTAGATGCTGGTCTCTTAAGGATGCCATTCCATGCTGTTGCCCTGTCAGTCCATCCCCAGTGAGACTCTTGTCAGTGACCACCCAAGTGCAGCCACCCAGTCTTGTTCATCCATGCAGTTGTGGGGACGAATGCCATGTGAAATCAGTTCAATCACCCTCAATAAGGAGATTCTCTTTCCCCAAGAAGTTTTTCTCTTAGCTCTCATCATTCCAGTGATCCTGGAAGAAACACTGTAACTCCAGAGCCAAGGTAGCCAAACTGAGAGCAGAAGGTGATCTGGTGGAAAAGGTGGGAAACACTTGGGCTGGCTGTGCTGCTGGAGAAAATGCGCCATACACCTGGTGATTTCACTTACACTAGGGCATTCCTAGAAATTCCTTTTAATACATGTCTTCTGCTTTCAGCAGCTGAGCAGCTTCAGAAATATTTGATCCTTAGTTTTCCTGCACATTCCTCAGTTTCATTGGGAACCTAGGCGGAATAGGGGGGATAAAAAGATTTTCACTGCAGACAGGCCGACACTGACAAACTGCAAGGGTTTAGGAAGTATAAACATTGCTTTTTAGCTGGATGCTGAAACGATGCTTGCAGGGATGGAACTTCTAGGAAAGCATTCATTTTATTTCTTTGCTAGAAGATGCATTTTCCATTAGCTGTTTATAGACAGCAAAAACAATTCTGTGACGGTTGGTTCCCTACTGCTTCAAGGATGCACATTCAGTTGGCATTTCTTATTTTCCTCATTCTCCTTGACATATCATTGAATCATTAAGGTTGGAAAATAGTAAGGTTATCTAGTTGAGCTATCAACCCACCACCACCATGACCACTAAACCACCTCCTTGGGCAGTCTGGCCCAGTGCCTCACTACCCTTTCTGAGAAGAAATTTTTCGTAATACCCAACCTGAACCTCTCCAGACACAACTTCAGCCCCTCTCCTCTTATAACTGTTAACCTGGGAGAAGAAGAGGCCAGCCCCCAGCTATGCACAACTTTTATGGAGAGTGATAAGGTCTCCCCTGAGCCTCCCCTTCTCCAGACTGAACAAGCTCAGTTCCCACAGCCACTCCCCATACGACCTATGCTCCAGACCCATCACAGCTTCATTGCCTTTCTCTGCACACACACCTAGGCCTCAATGTCTTTTTTGTAGCGAGGGGCCCGTATCCTCCCCAGGAGCTAAAGATGAGATCTGTAGTTTGACCAACGAGTCTGCTGCAGGGGGCAGATGAACTCTGCGATTCCAACAGACTCAGCTGAAGTTCAGCTTTTTACTCGCTTTCCCTGTGGGAGCAAGGGTTGTTTTTCAAGTAGTTGAATCCCCTCTTTATTATGTTTTCACGTAAAAGAAAAGATACGGTCTTTCAGCTCTGAGGTGTGCCCTGTGGGCTCACTGTTAGATGGTGGAGCACTTAGGAGGGCTGTGTCACCTCCTACCAATCCAGCTGGAGCTGAGTGACCAAGCCCCAGTGACATGCAGCCTTCAGGGGACAATAATACCCACAGTGATCCTCTTCCTACCCCACAACACCTTCTGCTCCAGGTGGGCCTACCTGCTCTATCTGCCCTATCTGCCCCACCTGTTGTCCCAGAGGAGGTACAGTCAAAGCAGCAATTGCTGCTCTCCACACTGCTACCTGGCACATAGCTGCAGGAGGAATGTTACTGTTCCTCATTCTCTCAGTTCCTTATTCTCTCATTTTTCAGAGTTTAGTCCAGAGAAAGCACCATAAGTGGCAAGAAGAAGTAAATAAGTCACAGCTCTAAAAGAATGAGGACAGCCTGGTTAGAAAACAGAGAACTTATGCATTCATTTTAATAAGACGAAGTACAACATTTAAAGGTATGTCATGCATTGACGTAGGACACAAGAAGGCCGCGACTGTGTTTAGGAAAGCAGAGAAGCAATGGTAATCATTGTAACTTATTGTCAGATAAGCCACTTTTGCAGAAAACACTGGCTGGAAAAAGAGAAAAGCATTCTTGGAAAGAAGCTGACAATGAAAGGGCAGAAAACTCACATGCCACAGAATATATTCCTAGAGGATAAGAACAAGGAGGCTGCTTTTGATTAGGCTGTTAAATTGTTCAACAGCTGGGAAGTACTCTGCCATTGCTCAATGTAACTATATATTTCTGCAATGACTTTTGAACTGAATTCTGCCTTCTTTGAAAGGAGCCCAAGGCGCAACCCACTGAAGTCATCGGCAGCTTTGCTTCTCTCTTTGTAGGCTGAAACCTGTGCCCCTGGGGAGCTGTTTAGGTGTGATAAGTAATGTTCTCAAATTGATAACAGCAGCAGCCTCGCCCCTACAAGCAGGAGAAACCACAGCACATGCGATGGAAGCAAGGAGGCTCAGGCTAAATTCCTGCATTGTAGAGCGGTCTCTTAAAGAGATCTTCTGATTTCTCCAGTATCTTCTGTGTGGGAGTTAATGCAAACATTTCACTAGATACTGATCTTAAGATTGGAGCGCTTGTTTTGCTATTTGATGCTCTGAGAAGCTTGTCTGCATGGGAAAACCATTTCACATGTGGAATGAAATACAACTACAATTCTTCAATAGCTCTTATGTGGACAGGCTTACTCCTGGCCCTCCTCTGGTGAAAGCTGGTTAAACTAAATTGATTTCAAGAATCACTGGGAAAATAATTGTTAGGCCAAATTCTTCATTGATCAGACAGGGAACTCCTTCAAAACTAGCTGGGTGCCTTTTTCTCTCTGGTATTTATTTGTTCACCTCCTTGGCTTTGGGCCTTGCACAGCAGTCTAGATGGACCCAGAGAAAAGCACTGCAGCCATGCACCAGCTACTCCCAGAGAGGTTAGGAAATGACTGTGGAATATGTTAGCAGCAACTCCCTGAGCAGGGAAATGCAGAGGGAGATGCTGGTCTCCTCTCCCTGGGATCCAATAGCAGGATGTGTGGGACCAGCACAAAGCTGTGCCAGGGGAGGTTCAGAGTGAATGTTAAGAAAAGTTTATGCACCGTGAGGTTGGTCAAACAGTGGAACAGGCTTGCTATAGCAGTGGCTGATGTCCCATGCCTGTCAGCGCTCAAGTGACGTTTGAACAGTGGCCTCAATAACATGCATAAAATTCTGGTTGGCCCTGAAGAGTCCCTTCCAAAGAAACTATCACTAAAGTAAGCATGTAACCTAATAGAAGAGGAAAAGAACATCCCATGGATGTCTGTAAACATACTGCTATTGAAATATGGACAATAATCGCTGGCTTGGATTAGGTTCAGTTGTTGCTTTGTTATGATCACACTCCATCAAACTTGAGCTATCTTCCCATTAGCTGTCAGAAGAGCACCTAAGAAATAGCAGACAGATGTGCTATAAACTAATGAATTCAAAGGGGTATGGCATGGTTGTGTCCTGAAGGGGTCGTGGTAATAACACTGGTTCAGTGTGATCATATGCCTGAGAGAGGGCCTAGATAGTTCAATTTTTACATCAAGTATAGAAAGTACGTATAGAAAAAACAGTATCATTGCGACTATCACACACTGCCCTTATCAGAAGAGATTTTATTGGTGCTTTTTGATGAAAATGTTGCCATTTTAGGCTACTGCCCATCTGATCTCCAACTCCTGTCCTCTGGAAGGAAACTTGGAAATTTCAAATTTTGGTTAAATTTCAAGGTAGGTTCTCCTATCCTTCTGCTTGATCCTCCCTTTTTCTTTTCCTGCCCTTTTCAGAAGTAAAAATATATTTTTTTTCAGTAAAAAGATTGTAAAAGAAAAATGTGACTTCTCAGCTAGCTATGTTTTGAAGTACTTCTAAGAAGTTATTCCAAAGATGCAAACAGTCATAATACTAAGTTAATTCTTAGGATTACTATTGTCAATGTAATACATTTTCTCGGATCTTCTTTTCTTTAGTTTGCAAAATAAAAAATAATTCATAAGATACCTACTTTGAATCTGAGGAGATCATTAATCTATCAACTGATGGATTAGCATCTGGTATGATGGTATTGCTTGACATTACTGGCAATTTTATGTAAATCATGTAGCAATGCATTTACATTCTTTTTGCAAACACTTGCCAATCAAACAATTAAATCCATTTTCCTTTTTCAGACATTTCATTTGAGGACCTTTACAGAAAGAAAAAAAATCCTCACATTCCTTGCTCCATAGTACAAGAAAACTCAGTCTAGTTTTATGCAACTGATGAGAACATCAGAAAACCAAGCATTCAGAAGAGGGTTAATGAGTAACTGATCCCTTCATAACCTTGGTGCATGGCTGCACAGCTGATGGTCCATGGGTCTTTTCCACTAGGTCCTGACAAAATCTTTTTTCCACTATTATATAAGATCATAAAGTGCATTTGCCTCCAAAAGACCAATCTGAGCAATTTCCTATAATATCATTTGGTCTCTAGTTGTCAAAATTTTGGATGACCCCAATTTAAAAGATTGTGAAATCTTTAAAATGCCTTTTAAAGATTTCCCAATCACTTCAGTGAGATTTGACTTTTTTTTTTTTTTTTTCTAAAGGCCCAGGTCCAACATCAGACTCTGCAGAAGTTCTAATTTACCATAATTGCAAGTTTATTTAAGCTCTTAAAATAATAGTGATTTGCATCTGATTATGATTTTCCAGAAGCACCATTTCATGGCACTTATCTGCAGCTTTAAAGACATGTAAAAAAATGTTGGCCCTCAGTCTGTGTTTGTAACTTACACTTTCTGTCGTTTTCATTTATTCCAAGAAGCAGTACAGTCTCTACAAGCTTTCTAAGTATTAATGCACCTCTGTCAGTTTAGAATTTGCTGTATAGGTTATTTTAGCAATATATATAATTAGTCTTCTAGTTTCTACTTCAAAGTAATTGAAAATTTTCTGCATTAATACGAAACCAGGTGAACAGTACTACAATATATAAAGCAGCAAAGTAGATGTGGAAAACCATGGACATAAATCAGGAGGAAGTATAAAAGCATTAGGTTGTTTTGTTGCTCAGAGGTAGTCATACTAACAATGGTTCTCTAGAAGTCCAAGTATTTTTTTAGATGGGAAATTCTACCAACACTACTCAAATAGTACTCAATTCAAAGGGTTAGTAGAGAAATCATTAGGGAACTTCAAATGATTTTGGTTTAGGTTCTTAGGTCTAAACAAAGCAATATCCAAGCTCTTGCACCCAGCTTCCTTAGCAGAAATGAAATGTTCAGTTGCTCTCTTGAACAATCAGCTAAACGAAACACTGGATGCTTAGACTAAGAGCTAAACTGTGTTACGAACATCTACTACAGCTGGCTTTACCCTTCCAGGACTAATTTCTTCAAGGTCTCTTTCTAGTTGATAGAGGAGAGGTTCCTCCATAACACAGTGCAAAAATGTAATATTACACTCTGTTCTAGCCATCCTCTTTACCTACCAGTTTTGATAAAGTGAGTTGGTATGGGGGCTCTGGAGCAGTGCCAGCAGCAGCAGATCCCATATCTCTGGACACCTTCCCATACTTTTGCCAGCTCAGTGACTGGCTACTGCCAGCAAATCAACAGAGAAATGGCTAAGCCCCATAATTAGATGAGGCCCTGTGCTTCTAGCATGCTTTGCATGGTATCTCTGCTCTGCACTCAATCATAACAGCCTGCTGAGAAGACCTGCTGCAGTTTAATTAAAGTGTCTGGGTCTACCTCCTGCTCCTCTTTCATAACATTAGTCAGAAGTGAGCTGTTCTGGCGCCTGCATCTTCCCCGTTAGCGTGAGCTGCTGATGCAGAGTTGGCCAGATTGGTTAATTGCACCACTGACTTTTAAAGGTCAAGTTTTATGGAGTCTAATAACGCTCCAAAGTTTTCCAAAACAAGGTAGGTTGGAAAGAAGAGTCTGGATTCCTCTGCTGTGATGCTGCCTGTTGAAGTATGGGACAGCTCAACATCAGCAGCTCCCCAGCAGGGCAGCTGGGAGAACAGGAGCTCCCAAGGGCAGTTAGTTGCAGTCTGAGCCTGAGCAGCTGGCACAGTGCAGGATGCACTCACTTCTGGGTACAGGCACTAAAGGAAAGAGGACAGAGCACTGGAAAAGGCTATCTGAAAGAAAACTGTAAAACAAGTTGCTACTCAGCTGATTTGCCTTTATGTAAGGGATTGCCTCACATCCTAGAAGTTCTTCATCTTTAGCTTATCCTGATGAGAAAGGTGAATGGTTGCTCTAACAGTATCAGCTGGGGCAGAAAAAATGAGATACTTGAAAACCATCTTGAGAAGAGTATGATGTTTCAGTAAAGGATGCACAAACTCAGCTTCATGCCTGACCCACCTGTCCCTGACAGGCAGGGAGTGATCTGGTGAAGAGGACGCCTAACTAGGATCTACCACTTGTATGCTTTATTCAAAACTAATAACTACTATATTTGAAAAACAAATTATCACCTGTTTAAACCTCCTTTATAGGAGAGCAGCTAACAGTCTGAACTACAAGGGCCCCACTCCTAGCAGAGGGGAAGGACCTGAGAGAGGTGCTGCTCTTCCTCTTTCTGCAGGATACCTGGAGGATGGAAACACCTGGGAAGCAAGGGTAATCCTCAGCTGGCCTACTCCTTCTTTCCCCCCATACAGTTCCTTTATCTCCTCATGCAAGCACCTGGAAAGTGTTTGGGCTGTGAGTCCTAGAAATCCCTGGTCCTCCCACTGTTCCTAATTCATCCTGCCTTGAGCCAGGTTGTCTTCACCATAGCAGCCACAGCACAGGGGAAGTCTCAGGGGGCATCAGAGAGCTCTTGCTCTGCTTCTTGAAAAGGAAGACAACTCAGCCTGTTTAATAACAGCTGGGACTTCCTCTTTTCCTCTTGGCAGACTGCCTTGTTTAAAATCTTCCATTTGCCACTCCACAACTGAGTTTATTCAAGATGAGTGGGGTAGATATGGGGGGTAGTCTTTTTGTGGTTGACAGTTTTCTAACATTTATCAAGTAACACACTGCAAAATGCTTGAACGATTCCTTGTATTTTTTCCATATTTTTCTCCATCCTTCGCTAATGGCTCTCATTGTTTCCTAAGGGCTTTTTTTTTTCTTCTTTCCTGTGACTTTTTGGTTGATTTATTTATTTATTCAGTGTGTTCATTTTTTACTGATTTGCATGTAGATGATATTCAGTGGAAGTTTGGGTAAGGGTATGTTTACAAACTGGCATTAAAACTGCTTGTTTATACAAAACAGTAATCGAATAAGCACTAGTTATTAGTTTTCTTGCATGTTTGCTTTATTTTTTACTTGTTTTTTTGCAAACAGGGTGTTTGTTCTATAATTGACAGCATTTAGAATACTCTAGAATACTCTGAAGTAGCTCTATATTTTTCTAGAGAAAACAAACCAATGTTTCTGCAAGAATGAGACTTAGAAAGTAGTTTATGCTTTCACAATATTGCACCTTCCTGATTATTAATCTCATATTTACTCATTTATTAGCTGAGTAGTACTCATGCACTGAGTCACTGCCTTTTCTTGTTACTTATTCTCCAGCTCCATCCTCTATTCTTATTTTGTCTAATAGTATGACCTAACAATGATAAAAGGAAGACAAGCATAGAGATATTCATGTTGCAGGTACTGAAACAGCTTTTGTACTCCTGCACCAGCATGAACACTTCCTCACACCAAACTCGAGCATGTGCAGCTATCTGTCACAACCATACCATGTTACAACTTATATCGGATATACAACTCAGGTTGGATATTAGGAAACATTTACTCTCAGAAAGAGTGGTGAGGCAGTGGCACAGGCTGCCCAGGGAGGTGGTGGAGTCACCATTCCTGGGAGATGTTCAAGAACTGTGTGGATGTGGCACTGAGGAACATGGCTAAAGGGCGTGGTGGGGATGGGCTGATGGTTGGGCTAGATGATCTTAGTGGTCTTTTCCAACCTTCATGATTTTACAATTGTGTTAACTTCTGCCTCCTTTGTAATGTACTGTGGCTTCCAGATCACTTTTAGTGTTACTGTCTACATGTTACATTCCTTTAGCTACAGCCTTGATTTTATACAAGCGAGATTCTGAGTTCTTATTTCCTGTGTATGTATCTAACACTTTTCAAAACACTTCTGTCGGTCCTGCTAATTTATCATTGATAAATAACTGGTAACATTTCCTGTTTTCAAATTGCTGTTTCACAAATACCCAGCTGTATGCATGTTCTATCTATGTTATGTTTTCAGCTAATATGAGCAAATTAATATATAAATATTTGATATTTGCTCTTACACAATTCTGTTTTCACCCCCGTTTTACAGGGTGATTTCTTCACTAGAAGAACACGTTACACTATTTTATGATAAACAGAGGTATACAGATATAGCATAACTTGCTGGGAGCCACACTGCAGTACTGACATGTAAAGAAATGTCCAGTTCTGGATTCCATCAGGTAATGCTATTTGTGATGTTTTCTGTAAAGGTTGAAGTTATTCAGTGAAGCCTTTTATTGCCTGTATTTTTTCGTAAGACTTAATATTGCATTCATGTAGTATAATGCTATGAAAAAAACTGCACTCAGATTTGCATTGAATACCATCTCTTTTTCATCCCAATTAATGTTTATTTGTTTCAGCCACTGGCAGTTTTCTAGTAAACTGAATGAAACTGCTCAGCATTTCTTTTGAAGTTTGAAACAGTCAACTTACTTTTTTCATTAGATCTTTGTGTGCTTCAGCTCTTGTTCGTTTTGAATGGGACCAGAAGAATCCTACACTTCAGCGGCAGACAGTGCTCTTAAGATTCTGTTCTCATTTGTGTGACAAAATGTGGGTAACAAAGCATCAAGGTATTTTTGCACATGCAACCTGCAATGTGCAGGTTCATGAATGGCACCTTCACTATATAAGCACAGTGGTTTGAGAAGCTTTCCTGTTACTGCAGAAGTTCAAAACAGGAATTGGTTACATTAAATATTCCCCCAACCTGTCATCACATTATTCTCTTAGCATTAGCATTCACTTAAGCAACAAACTGCAAGGTTACACCAAAAATTCAGGGGACGGTTCAGTAAAAAGTAGTAGGTGCCTGCAATGATACAGCTGGAAGTTGCAAATATATCTTTCTGTATTTTCCCTTTACTTAAAACTCACTTGGTTATATCTTAAAGTTACATTTATATACACATTTTTTTTCTTATCAAATTTGAAGTCATGCACATATTTGTGCATTGCGATAGTAACAGTAGGGAAACTAATATGAATGGGGTAAACTCTTTATGCAGATCAGATGTGCAACTGAAGCTATGACATGAGTTTGACCATCACTTGTGGTTTCACTGTGGTCCAGTGACATCAACTGAATCCTGCTGACTTACACCAGCTGAATGTTTGGCCAGTAACACGCTGCCAGAAATGAAGAACTCATACTGCTAACATTCTTTAGATAGAACAAGAATTTGGAAGGGGTGGTGGTGGAAGGAATGATGAGGTTTAAGGTGGCTGATAACTCAGAGAAAGACAATTACTGTTCTATAGAAAGTATGTTACCAGATGTCCGGTGTAAATTCTAGATGAGGTGTGTTCAAAGATCTCTCCAGATTTAGGTGCTTATGGCATTTAATCTTTTTAGGAGTCAGGTTAAGAGTAAACATATATTTGACCTTGTAAATTCTGGCTTGTTTGGTTTACTTGTCTTCTAGCACCGAAAATTCCTAGTGACTCACCAGTGTAGTCTTCTGTGTTATTTCTTAGGCTGTAGACTCTCATCTCTCTTATTAGACATGGATTAGATATTACTGACAGCGTGAGCCCAGCATGTCTATTCATGATAAAGCAGACCTCAGGCTTGACAGTACTCCTCTAACAGTATAAATCATGAGTCTTTCATAAAGCCCTCCAAAATCCTATCAACCTATAATTATGGATGTTTACTGAATACAGTAAGCCACCTTGAGAAAAAAAAGGATGCCATGGATGTGCAATAAGGGGGTTAGCCAGCTGCTGTTTGGAGTATTATTTCGTTTTATTTTCCTCTAAATTATATGTACCAGCTATTAATCTTTCCAGAGTGATGCTGTAACACTGAAATATGGAATTGGAAGCGCTGACTAGATGTTACCTTCCCCTTCATAATTACATGTTCTCTCTTCCTCCTCAACTGCACTTAATTTTTATTCCACGCTCTGGGGACTCTGGTGTGAACTCTGCTTTTCTGTAGTGCAATAAAAACTGTGCAGTGAAAAAAAATACATTCTTTTTTAAGTAAAGCTCAATTATTAGTTACGGTACAGCTGAAGCAGTCCAGCATTCAGTCTTTAGAAACCATTCAGAAGTGGTTTCAAACTAAAAGAGATTTAGATTGGATATAAAAATGAAACATTTTACAGTAATGGTGATGAGGCACGGGTTGCCTGGAGAGGTGGTGGGTGCCCCATCCCTGGAGGCACTCAAGTTCAGGCTGGACAGGGCACTGAGCAACCTGACTGAGCTGTGGGTGTTCCTGTTCATTGCAGGGGAACTGGACCAGATGGCCTTTAAGTGTCTCTTCCAACTCAAACAATTCCACGATTCTATGGTTTAGGAGTGATGATGAGTTACTGAGCAGTTTAATTTTATTATGGTAGTTCTTATGTCACGTTTGTCTACTGTACTCAATAACATTTTTTATCAAACCCAGTGCACAAGTACATATTTCACTTCAAATTTAGGTAGATTTGAAGAGGATGAGATCTCTGTTCATCTTCAAATACCTGATGGTTCTCCTGCTGTGGGTTCCAGCTGTCTTTAAAGCACACATTCTAGCTAGAAACTCGAGCTCAAAAAACTGCTATGCTGACTACCAGGAGAAGCCACCTTGATGGCACTATAATGGGAAGTGATAACTTTATTTCTAAGCAGGAGAGCTTTAGGGTTTGTTGGAATGTTACTTCTATTTCTGCTGCACTCCCTGGATGTCAGAGATCACACGCAAGGCGTTCAGGCTGAGAGCTTCTGCTTCGGTAGGCTGGTCCTGAGAGCTGAGCAGTGCAAGGAAGGAGCCTGTAGGGAGACACCCCAGTCAGAGCTGGAGCTGAGTATAAGGCAGCTCTGCAAAACTGAAGGAATTGATGGAGCTTGACATTTTAATTGTCTTTGTTTGTAGGGCTAAATTAGGTTATGAAGAACAATGATCAGTGGCTGCGATTAAAAGTTTGAAATGTGCCATGAATCCTGAGACTATCAGATTGTGACTGCATGCTCTGAGAGCTAGGTTTGAAGTGGCTATTAGCAACTAGGCACCAAGAAAACAAGTGAAATTGTCAAAGCCAAATGAAAATGCTTTTCCTCCCGCGCGTTGCCCCCTGAAGCATTATTGTGTTCGAATTTGGTTTCCAAAGTTACCAGTAATTTGGGAACTTGCAGGATTTTAATTTTGCTCTAAGTGAAATTGTCAGTGTACCTTTAATGCTGGAGTTCCTAGTGCTGTTTATGTAATAACTCCATGCTGAATTTGACTTGCACTACAGCAGCAAGTAATTTCAGTGGAAATTACATGAGTGTAAAGGAACACACATGTGTTCTTGAACTCTTTCTAGCACTGCTAGGGCTAAGAAGAACAAATTTGTTTTGCTAAAAATCTCCAGCATGATGCAGTCCCCTACCTGAAGCATGCTTGCTATTTTTCTTCTTAAATTCATTTTCCTCCACCAGGAAAGAATACATAATGCCCAAGTAACCTTGAACTCAGATAAACAGCCTGATGTTATTATAGGGCAATCCTCCGAAGGATTTTATAGCCCTCTTGAAACACAATTGCTATAGAAGCATCTGTGGGAAACCGTACTAAAACTGTCCCCTTGAATGTATTAGTTAGAATCTGTCAAGCATATTTTGACTGGAAACAGTTCATGACACAATGAATATATTTTTGGCCTCAGAATGATTCTAAGACAAGAACAGCAACAAAAAAAATAGTTAATTTGGTATATATTTTTGTTTCTAAAGTTACATAGCATAAATCTCAGCAGGCACTACTCTTGATACTGATTGGAAGGTCTACCTTTTCACCTGAAATTCTCAAAAAATCCTTTATAGTGAGTTGAAGGCTTGGGTTGTTTGGGCTTGAGTGTTTAATATCTAGAGACTTGCATTCATCAACCACTCATGAATGTGGCTTTCTGTTGAGCAATTAAACTTCTGATATTTATGGTTCCACACTGTTGTAGGATGAATGAGTCACGTATTTACTCAGGAGACAAGACACAAGGGACCTGTTGCACAGCTAACAACAATCCCTGTAGGTTCTGGAGCACTTATGAGCTATAAAGCACTAGCTTAATGATGCTGTTCCTTTTGGGTAATGTCAAAAATGTATTTGTTATTTAAATACAGCCTCTGATGATATCAATATATATCTGAGAAAGAAGAGACCTGTGGATAGGAATTAAGTGAGGATAATAAGTTGGGTAGTTGTTACAACTCAGTATCCCAGGATACTGGCTTGTATTCTAGACCTTGAACTGGACTTGAACACTCACTTGTCTGTGTCAGAAATAGTCTAAAAGTGTAGAAAACAGGAAAAGCAGAAGGCACAGAGATGCACTGTTTCTGCTTTACTTTGTGGCAACTGAAGGGAGGCAATTAATCAGTACAGAAAACTGCTGCCTTGGAAAATGTTTAGTTTACAAGAAGCAGTCCTGCTTGCTCTGTTATTTGATGACCAGTGCCAATTACTTTCTAGGCTGTGCTCACTGCTTTGCTGTCTGCGTAAGGAGTGGTAGAGGCCCCTAGGGCTCCATTCTGTTGGCTGAATGTGAAGTGGTGGTAGAAATTCACTGTTGTACCTCAGGTGGCTCTGGTTGCCCTTTAGAAAAGCATGGATATGTAATGGGTCCTGTCCTGTATCTAACAGTCTCTTAGTGCTTTCTCAGGTGGCACCAGGGGGGGACTCTGTAAAGTAGCTTCACAGTGCTGTGGCTGGGTGTGAAGAATGTACAGGCCTCACATGTAAGCATGAAAAAACAGGTATGTTAAATCTGCCTTTCTGCTTGAGCTCTGCCTTTAGTGTCTCTCAACATCTCTCCCACAGGAAACCTAACATGGCCCTTCACAATTAAATTCACACCCAAAGGAAGTTGAACAACTTGGGAATAACTACAGCCCAAAAATAACGCTCAAATGATCCTGTGTGGGAGATGATGTAATAGAGGCCACTGGGGTTTTTACATTTCTTCTGCTTTCCATAAGAAGAGTATGAGTTTCTTCCACTAACATCTCTGATTTGCACTCCTAAGGGTTCCTCCTTGCAGAAATGCAAATGACAAGCGAATTAGAGCCCACGTAAGAGAATACCCACCTTTGAGAGTAGTAGTGTTATGGATTCAGAATTCTACTGCATAAGCCAAACCTAAACAATTTTTTTGGATGCTGCTATGGGAAAGTTTCTATACCACCAGATATCGTGGATTTTCCCAAGCTGATGTTATAACCTTGTTCATTTTCTGAGAGGCGAACACCTACTGTTTGTCTAAGCTTAAATTGCTCAGAGACAAAACACTTCTCATTAATACTGCTCTTTGAGCAACTAGTTGGATAGCAACGCTGATGTGAAAAATGAAGGCGTATTGGTGTGCTGAGGCCATTTGTTATCTCTGACTGAGACACAAGGGCATGTACTTTCAGAACAAGGTTATCCTGTCAGAGAATTAGTGGAAAAGTTGAGAAGGAGACAGTAAAAGATAAGCCCAGTTATTAAAGATTTGACAAATGGTGGATGACAAAATTGCATGTCGTTGCTCTCTGCTTTGTTTAGTAGGAAATATATAGTTTTCCCTTTGGTAAAAGAAGGCCAAGCATAACAAACCAACCCTCATCTAGCTGCTGTGTTACAGGAAATAAAGGAATTGTTAACTCTTATTCTGCACATGCAATTTTTCCCTTCTCTCTCCTCAGTTACAATCCTGCTTTGTGCAAAACTAATGAATCTAGTGCCTGGAAAGGCCCTGATGAAAATAACATACACACTCTTGTACTGGTGAGATCAAACAGAAACCTTTGCTGCAAGAGATCAGTATCAACATTTGTGACACTACATAAACCACGGTACAGTAAGACAATTCCTACCCCTTAAAATAGACATTGACATAAAGCAGAGCAGGTCAGATGGGGAACAGGAATAACTGTACAAATACTTTGGGGTTGACCCTACTGTTAGTTGATTCCAGTACTGTTCATTCATACTTGCTCACTAATAGTTCAGTGAGAGAGAGGAAAAGCTACATAGTACAAAAGCTTCAGTATTTTGCAATTGCTTTAGAATTGAATTACGTTTCGGATTATGTTTTGTGCAAGAAGTAGAGAACTTCACGTCTGTTTCTATACAAATCTGGAGATTAGAATAGTAAGTAAAACTAAGTAAAACTGTTCTAACCTGTGCTACAGATTTTTATCTTGGGAAACCAGATTTAAAACTTTCTGCTTTAATTTGGTTAAGCACTCCCTGTTAATGTAAGACCAAAAAATCCCCCACAAAAACAACAAAAATTAACAAAAGCAAGAAGAGACTGAAATTCTGATAAATTTCTGAGCATTGCAAAGAAAGAAAGCACTATTTTCAGTTTCCATAATTCTCATAAATTTTCCTTCTGACCCCTGTGTATAAACTTGTTTTCATTGCCCAAGGTAGGAGTCATTGAGGAAGTCAAGTATTTGGTCATTTTGTGCTTGATGTTTACATTTATTTTTGCCTAAATTTTCTTTGGGGCTTCCTGACAAGGATTAATTCTGAATTAATGAAGGCTTCATGCTTCTAGTCAATATATGCCCACACAGTAGGCATGTGCAGCATCACAACTCCATCAGTAATCACTGAGATAGTGTTTGCTGCTTCTTGTAACTCCAATGGCTCTGCCTTTACTTACACCCTTATTCTATATCCTCTTTTGTTTGGGTCAGTGTCTCTGGTTTGAGGTATCTATCAAATTTTTTGTTTCCTCTTGCAACAGTAGTCCTTAGGCCTGCCTGTCTTTCCAGTGAATACTCAGGTTTGATGGCTGAAAGGAAAGGCAATTTTTCACCAGGCTTTCCAAATGCAGACCTTAAATTGCACGAAAAATATGCTGCCTTCGTTCTGAGAGAAAAGACCTTTGAAAAGGATAGGAAAATGCGGCTGGTGAATACAATTAAAGAGAGTGCCGAATGAAGCTCGGAGGTGGTGAAATATTTCATGCTTTTATTCCTTTCAGTCACTTGTGACATTTTTATTTACAAATGGTATTTTGCCACCAGTCTATCAGTGACAATGGCCTTCCCCGCAGAAATACGCCAAAATCTTTGTCACTGTTGTTTGTGATTGCATAACGGCCTGGAGCAAGTATCCAGCTTCTGTAATTTGACATAACTCCATGGAAATCACTGAATGCTTCTCTGGATAAAATGTGAAGTATACGTGTATCTGTTCTCATAGAAGCGTATTTTCAGTTTTACAGATTTCAAAACTACAGTTGTGACACAGAAGAAGATTTTGCCTCCCCTGTCGCCTCAGGTGCTGTACAGGCACTTGGCCATTTGATTGGAATTTCTGAGGAGTTTCTTCAATCTCAAAGATTTTTTTTTTTATTTTTAAGTTATGAAGAACTAGAAAAAGCCATGTAGGTAGAACAGAACGGCTCTTTCATGCAGGCTGTGTATTTGATGATTGTGATTTCATGAGCTGTGGCCAAAACCAGGAAATGGGTAGATCAAATTTCTCATGCCGTTAGGGCAGCTGATATTGCCTTGGGGAAAAAATTATTGCCTTCAAATTTGTTATAATACAGTGAACACAAACAATGTAAGGTGCCTTCTAACTGCATTCCCTTCTGAATATCCCAAACCAGCAAGGGATCTTTCTGGACCTGAGGGAACTGGTGGACTGTTCCCCAATAGATCTGGCACAGCAGTGCCACACTTGCCCTTACTCGCAGTGTGCTGTTGCTGCATGGCACAGCCAAGACCGTGGTCTTACCATCAAAAATGGCTCAAGCTAAATCACAGTGGTGGCCTGATTGCCATCCATGTAACCATTTCAAGAATTAAATGAGGCTTAAGGCTGGAAAGAAATAGTTTGCAACTGGTCTGAAGCTTTGTCCTGCAGCTGAAGGACCTAGGGATGGAGGCACTGAGATGGTTCTGCTGAGATGTCTCTTATCCTGCTGCTCTTTGAGGCTTCTCTCCCTTGAGGTACGTTTGTTCAAATGAATTGATTGTGCCAGGCAACCTGGAGAAGGCACATCAATCTCTATATTCAAATCAACATCACAAACTCCACTTGGATCAAGTTAGTATGTAATATAGGCGGCAGACCCATCTCTACAAGCTGTAATGAGTCTCAAGTATCCTGGCTTACCTCCAGATGCATTTGGATGGGAAAAAACTTTTGACCAGCAGCCATGTGGAATAGGTCTGAACCAAGGATGAAAATGGACATAATTTTGTTACTGCTTTCCCACATACCGGTCATTACCTCCTAGCACAAACTTTTCAGCTCACTTTTAGCTAAAAGTCAGACAAGAGAGAAAATAGAGCTAATCATGCCTGCTGTCACTTGAAATGCTTCCTCCAGGGAATCAGAAGTGCATTTAGTAGCTCCTCTAAGATGTTCTCTACAAACATTTTGTTGATTTCCCAGTCAGCAGAAAAATACATCAAACATGAAATCCATTCTATTCTATGCAGATGATATACATAAGCAACCCCCAGAGGCATAATGAGATACGCAACGGAGATGCATTTCTTTGAAAAAGTACTTTCTGTATTTTCAAATATCATCAAGCTTTTTTATTATTAAATTCTTACAATTTTATGTTAGTGTATCCCCACTTTGATAATGTTCCCTCATCTAATTTTCCTTTTTAAGTACTGATTTTATCCAATGGGTCTCCTTTCATACACCCTAGCAAGAATGAAGATATGTTATAGTTTTACTTCTACTACCAACCATTTATCATACAGAATATGAACAGAATCTAGTCTACAGTGTTCTGTGCTCAGAAAACACCCATTTTTAATTCACTTCAACCAAGTCAATACATTTGACTTGGTTGAAGTGAATTAAAAATGGGTGTTTTCTCAATGGGTGTCTTCTCCTCAAATTGCATCATTTGTTTTTGAGGAGAAGAACTGTGCTTTGAAGGCTGCAGTTACCATTCTTTCTATTCAGTTTTAAAACCAAATGAACAAGCAAACAAAAAACTGCACAGCACCAAAAAAAAGCAGGTTTATTCTGGTGTTAATGGGAAGTAGAACCTGAGTTGACTGTGGTGGACAATGACAAGTGTGTGATTGTTTCTTTAAGAAGTGAGCACCTAGACAACATGTACTACTTGAAATGTGCTCTGCCTTCATGTGATACACAGGTGATCACCCTTATATGTGTTTTCTCCATGTCAGGGAGTTTCTGTTATTCTTGAAAATGCTTCCACAGTTCCTAAGTATGCTTAGTCTAACCAAATCACTTCGGACATCGTATAGGACAGGAGAGGTAATCCACCTAACAGAAGACAGAGCATTTCCTTCATTTCCCTGTTTTGCCATCACTAGTGTGCAGTAACATGCAAACAAAAAAAATATATTAGCATTACCACTGCCTTCACTATCTCACTTTTTTAATATGAAATGAACAAACATTTACAACAGTAGTAGCACAATCTGAAGGTGGGACAGTGATCTCTGACCTTAGATGCCTTTTATCTTTTCATTTGCAAATGCAAGTTTGTGGGAGAGAACAACAGCATCTCTAACTTCAGTTCCCAGTTTCCTAAGAGCAAAACGTTGTGCGATGTTTATTACTTAGTGGTAAAGCACATGCAGGGCTTCAGACCTTCTAAGACACATGCAGGCGTCCGTGTGGCCTTTCAACAGCTACTGGAAATGTTTCAAGCAGCAGAATTTGGCTAAATGAGGTTTCCCAGATAACTGAGTGGGAGCGGGTTCTCTGCCCTGGTTCAATGTCAGGGCAGGGGTGATACATCATTACACCTCTGAAATGTTCAGCAAAAAAAAAAAAAAAAAAAGGTAATTCTCTGTCTTGTACAATATTTATTATTATACAATAATTCTTCCGCCAGTAACTCATCTGTCTTCCCTGATTTCACTTAAGGAAAATTCAAGGAAGATGAGATTCGTGGGTTTTTAAGCAATGACAGATTCTGAGCTACAGAACTGTTTTTCCTCCTGTCTTTTAATACCACATATTATTACAAGACTTTCATCTAGCAATAATATTGGACTCAAAAGTTGTGTAGACCATTTACAAGAGTGAGCGCTAATTTAGAAAGAAATGAGACATGCTGCTTTCACTACCAACATAGTGGAATGAGGATGAGCTTCTCATCTAGTCCAAAGCTCCATTTAAGCTAAAAAACTGATTTATGCTTGCTCTGGACTTGGCCTTGATTTCTTATGCATCCTGCATGGGCTATAAATCAGGCATGCTGTACAACTATGTATATTCTTGAGAATAACTTTTCTATTAAAAAAAAGGGTTCTAAAAAAATCTCAACGAACTACATCTCCCACAGTATTCTTTTGCCTTTTTTATTTTTTTTTTCAAATAGTTGGAGAACGCTTTTGTGTTGTTTCTGCAACAGAACAGATGAAAAATGCAGGTCAGTTGGTCCTTGGTTATTTTTCTTTGCTAATTTTCATTACTTTGCAGAACAGTCGAAAGTTTTAGCTAATAGAAGTATATTCATTTTCCACTATGAAGTAAAATATTTTCATTTTCAAACTGCCATAAAAGAAAAACAAACCAGCAGGAGAATTACAAATATGAACAGTCATGTTATTTCCTGAGACTTCCCTTAAGGCTCAATTATTACTTTCTTAAATACACTCGATTAATAATACCTTCTAAGATGTCTTGGAAGCTTCCTACTTTCAACAGGATTAACTACTGCTTTTGGCAGTGTAGCTCTCAATTCTTGCCATACTCTTGCTCACTTAAAACTTATCAATCCGTTCTAAAACCTCATTGATTTATTCTTTTCAGCCAAATTAGGATAAAATTGCAGTGAGGAGCCTTTTCTTTCCCTGATGTGAGATCACAGCTCATTTTACAGCTGTTAATAAACACTGTCATTGCAGATTAATTGTCTCACCTTCGAGACCACTGTGTGGTCTCTGTTCCATGCACAGACATGAGGTGCAGTTGTTTTTCTAACATCTTTACCAGCCACTGAGACAGAAAGTCTGAAATGGCACCTGGCAAGCTGTAACCCTAAATCAATTGTTTATCATTGGCTATGAATGCTTTCATGCCTGATCTCCCACAAGATTCATTTTATTATATTTGGCACGGTGCTGGGAAGAGACACAGAAATAAATGAGCAGCAAAATATAGTTAGTCTGTTTAAAGAAAAACTGCAGAGATTCACACTACAGCTACCCTAAAAGCTGATTACCATAAATTCATGCATGGAGAGAACTAGCTGATTAAAATAAATAAGCATCATTAATTTATCTCTAATCTAGACAGGTATGACTCCATGTCGAAAGGCCACCGTGTCATCTCCATTTTTATATCTGTAGCTATAAACTTTTTCCAGTCTGCTCAACCAGAGTTTTACTGCGCAGATGCCCACATATTTCCTGCAGTTTATCAACAGAAATATTTGATTCAAAGAATTCTGTTGTTTTGACTACTTTCTGGACTTCTCAGTTTCTAAAGTACAGACGGATACTGCCTGAGTAACAGCAGAATACAGCTTAAGGGTCTTTGAGAGTGCAGGGTTAATGAAGACATGTTGGAAAACAAGGTATTGTTCTTCATCCCTAATATTGTAGAAACAATCAATTGGGCAAACTCTTCCCAGAATCATGCCTGGGGAGCAGAAGAAGCCTTTGGATGGCCAAAGGACCAGATGTGGGCACAGGGCATGCAGATAAGTTATTTGACAGCACTGATGTACTCTGAATAGATTTCTCACTTGAGTCTGACTTTATGCATTCAAATATGAGGAGGTATTGTGCATTCTCATCTTGTTTTCTTTTCCATTTACATGAGGTAAATACTAAAGTATCTTAGTTTCCATAATTTTCCATAATTCAACGTCTTTGTAGCTTCAGAACCAAACATATATAGTTTAAGAGATCTTTTTATTGACTTTTTATTTACCCCAACACCTACTGTTCATTTTATAGCCCCTAAGACATCTATAATCAATTTTTTTTTTCAGTGCTTCAGTTCTCCATGTTTACCCCCTTCATTGAAAGATGACTCAGACATTACAGCGAGAGTTATACATTCCTGTCAGGGATATTTAGAAAGATGTTTCGGCTATAAAGATTGTAACCAGATCTCAGACTGTCTGAGAGCCTTGCTATGTTTGGATCCAATTGCTCATTTATATATATATCTCTAGAAATGTTTAGTTATCCTTTAACTGTAAATGATATTCATATGCATATTTGCTGTAATTTCTTCCATTATAAGTGATAAAGTTTTGCTTTCAATGAATTAGGGTAGCAATCTCTGAAACACTTAAATCACTTAACCATATAGGAAGACCTCATCTACTGAAGTGGTAAATGTTTGCCTTTGCTATCAGGCTAACAAAGCTATGTAGAAAAGCCCGTTGGCAAATACCCAAACCCACCACCATTTTTAAAAATCAAGTCCCAGAAAAGCACAAAACAACCTTTGCAGCCTATAAACTTAGATCTCAGGGCAGGAACTGCAAGTCCACTAACTGATTTCCTTGAAAAATGCTTTTTTTAATATTTTACCCTCCTTTTGAGTTTACATATGATCCAAGTTCTGTTCCTCTCACCTAGTAACGGAAAACTTACTACAGAGGACTCAGTTCTGAATAAGATTCCTAGGACTGCACTGAGTTTAATACAATCAAGACTTGATGCAGACACCCTGTGCGTGCTGTGCAATCCCTGCCTGCTTGTTCTGTATCCCACCTTTCACTCTTCTGGCCACTGCTCGAAGCTGAGGTTAGTGGAGTGCTGCAGTCCTAGCACCATTACAGCACTGGGGTTCCAGCAGTGATCTCTTGCTTTGCTCCTCACACAACCAAGTACCTTCAAATGGTATCAGACAGACTCAGTGCAACTGTAAATGCGGAGATCCCCCTGTGGAAATGTGCTGATCTCTTTATGCTGGCTTACTACTGGTTAATTTGAGTTTACTGTAAATGTTCTATCATGATGCTGCTTCCACTGAATGGGAGCCAAGAATGTTTCCACTGCAGGGCCAGGTTCCTACAGAAGGCTCCAGCACGAAAGGATCTGTTAAGCAGGACAGAGTAAATCTTTTCAACTGCTTCTTAGATTGAAGGATGGCTAATTAACCTACTGGTTTTTGCAAAGCTTAACCCAATAGTTTTATTACTCTGAAAAACTGATGCGTTTAACAATTTGACATATTTGGGAGGAGATCAAATGTAGATGAAAACCCTCACTTACTTAAACTTATTGATGTGTAACAAGACAATTTACAGAGCGGATCTATCTTCTCTTATCAGTGCCTCCTAAATCTCCTGAATTGCTAATGGATTCTGTGAAACAATTCAGATCAGCATCTGGTGTTTTGAAAAACCAGTGCTGTACATATGCCTAGGTATGAACAAAAGCTGACTTCTAGATCTGAATGCAAGAGATTGGCTGCAAAGGTTTTGTTTCACTCCCTATTTTTCTCCAGTCATTTAGAAAACACAGATTCAGAAAATTGGGTTCTCTAATATCTTGCTGCTACGCTTTCATGGTGCTCACACTTCGCCTTGTGAATGTGCCTGCCGTGATGCTGCTACTGAAGGAATGTCCTGGGCTGTGGCTGCTTCCTTGAGCAGCAGGGCTCTTTGCATTTATCAGAGTGGCTTCTCCTGAAGTAATTCTGTCACAAATAAGAGCAAACAGCAGTGAAAGACCAGATAGTGGCAATCACTGGGGCAAAGCACTGCATTCTCATAACTATCCTACTGAACTACATATGTATATTTACATCATTACTTGCATTAAATGAACCAGATATATCCCCTTATGTTGTATTAGCTTGGTAAAGGAATGGGAACACTGCTACTGAATTATCTGAAACACTAGTGTTTCATTGTATGGGAAGTGTTGAATCACGGCCTGAGCCACTGATTGATCACCTGAGGTGAGCACTGAGTCAGCTGCAGGAGCACAGGTGAAGGCAATGCACTGTGTGACCAGAAGGGGTGGAGTCTGGCTCCACCTCTCCCAGACCCCATTTAAGGGCTGACCACCACTGGGGAAGGATCCCTTGTTGGAGATCCCTCCCCTGTGGAGTTATTGATGAGTCTCAGCCATCTGCAAAAGGTGAGCCTTTCTTTATTTACTAGTTGTCTGTTTACCATCCAGATAAGCCAAGCAAAATATACCATCCTCCTCATTATTTTCTGTGAATACTATTCTTTTGGGTTATCCACCCTACATCCATGCAGTTTGTCTTTAACTACCAGGGAAAAACTCACTTTTATGTTTGTTCTACTTTTTAAGCCTATGCTTTCCATAAAAAATGTAGGATACTGGACTGGAAACTGGAAGACAGAAATAAAATTAGAGCAGCCCTGAGCTTGTAGAAGTTTGATATGTCAAGGTCAGGGATGGTCATTTTAACTGAAACAACATTAACAACAGAAAAAGGTGCAGTTGTGAAATCTCCCCTCCCATCCCCTGAACCAAGTAGTGTGTTTTGACTCTAGAGTGCTTTGAAACTACAGCTGAAGTGTCCTACCTGAATCTGTGCAGAGCTAATAGCACGCATAAAGACCTAGCTGCATCAAGGACCGTGTACATAATGTGATATCTGGATAATTACTGTGGTGGACAATTAACCTCCAAAAGAATGCTTTAGAGCTATTTACTGTACAGCTGCAAAAGCTCCATGACTAAGTGGTAGTCTAGGAACGGAACTGTCTGCTTCCTCAGACAGCATTAATTGCATTTCACATCAGCCAGCAACACCATGAAATAGCAGGTTCACAACTTTGCCTCAGAGGTCATCGGAACAACAGCTTAGAAACTGAAAATCAGGTGTATGGGGATTGCCCTTCTGGTTTTCAGTTGTCATTCCTGAAAGCAGAGCCATTTTCTTGAATTATAGACAGCAGAGCCAATCAATTGGAGCAAATTGAGGTCAGAGTGGGCATTTTAGTCATTCAGTTACAGATGTATGTCACAGCACATTTAGATGATCTGAATGTCAAACTCATGAAGATAAATGTTATACTAACATAATTCTGTGAATATCTGACATATGCTTAACGGCCAATCATCATATCCTTTCCTCAGTTTTTTTTCAAGCGAAGCCCCCCTTAAAATCCACAACCACGTTGCTACAGATATAGGAAATAACTTTGGATTGAGACAAAGAAAGAATGTTTGCCAGGAAGTACAAATGAGGAATATAAAGGCAGCTTGATTCAGTGTTCCTCAGACAACACACAAGTATTGTCATCAGCGGATGACAATACTCCTAAAAAGTCTTATTACTGGTTTAATTAACAGTACAGTACTGCACCTTCAAAACACTATGACAAACACATGGTAATAGTTGAGGCAATATTTACCTCCTTTTTAACTTGAAGCATCTTTTTAATTTCCTGAGATTTTTCATAATCATAATATCTTTCTTGCATCTTCACTACACCATTTACATACTAAAGCTTTATTTACATTGAAGATAATCTTTCTTTTTTTAAATAAAAATCTTTCATTGAAGATAATTCTTTCTTTTTTTAAATAAAAATTAAATAAAATACAGTCCCCCAAGAATCTAATAGAATTATAAAACTCATCCAAGGATCCCATTCTTTGCATCATCATGGTCTAGTGCAGCTATTATTAAAGTGCCCTTTGGTGACTGTTAATAATGTAGCAGCTTTGTTGAGCTGATTAACATTGTGATCTAAGATTTCAGCTATATTGGAAAAATTGTGCTAATAGATGCTTCGCTCTGTCTGATCTTTTAGGCTCGAGAGCAGAGAATTCCCACCACCACTGGAATAACCAAATGTCTCTCTGTTTATCTCTTTCAAACTGAAAAAGATGACATATTCAAAAGTCCTACAAAATTAGATAAACCAGCTATTGTTTGTGTGTTTATTTATTGTGGTTTACCTTTAACAAATAAATATTACAGTTTAAATGTAGTTTCTTGAAAAAAAAAAGATAGTTTTGTCATGAGCTTTTTAGGATCAGGACTTTAGATTCTTTCATATTTTCATACTGCGAAGAACCAGTTCTGAGACTTATATTGAATAAACAAAAGAATGATAACACTGCATAATGATTAGAAAGGCAGATTTAATAGAAATGATTGTTTTAGATTTTATAGAATGATGCACACAAAATGCTCAAAGCAAACTGAAGAAGGAATTTGCATTAAAAACCTACAAACTTTATGACTGACAAACAAAAGAAAGCATGTAGCGAAGACAATATAAATGGTGAATGAGTCTGTACTCCTCACCGCCTGAACAATTCCTTTCCGTGCCTGTTTTTTACATTGTGCTGGGATGCTTCAAGAAGTAAAACTGAATTTGAACTGATGGTGTATGTGTCTAGAATCCGTTACTTACTATTTTAAGAGTGCTCATTTAACAATTATTGGATCAAGTTCTCCTTCAAGTTGCATGGGTAGTTGCAGATGAATTTTGATTTCTTTGAAATTACTTTGACCTTGACTCAAACATAAATACGCTCATTGTCATTCTAAATACAGTGAACAAGGGACAAGAATGTATTATTTTGTTCTAGGACTAGGATGGTTCATTTTGTGGTGTTTCAGTTTTGATGTTTAGGTAGAAGGGATGGAATGGATTCATAAGTTAAACACTAAATTGACTTCTTTATTAAAAAAAAACGTACTGAAGTTTTGATACTATTAAGACACATACAGTTTTGGGTTCAGCTTTTATTTTTCCCCTGGTGATACAAGCAGGGTCATATCTGCATGTGAACCTTTGAAAAGTAAAAAATAAAAATTGTTGTCCTTCTTCAAGTTGTAGAATCTCTTTGAACTTGATTTCCTCCTGATGAGGTATTTCAAGACAAGGGAAAGACACTGATTATTTGCCAAAAATTTGTACGATTACTGCTTAGAATGTGAATATAAGCTTCACCTACAGATGAGTGATTATTATCTTGTTATCACGGGGCTTCACAACTTAAAATTGGAAGTCTGTCTTTTTATGCTTAGACCCACACTACTGAGTTCAGTTTTCAAAGGAGGATTTGAATAACCCTATTTATATCAAAAGAATTTTGTCTTAGAAAAAATCATTCAGATCAAGTAATTATATTCTATTTTGAGCAATTAGTCATTACCCTGTCAATATCAGCAGAGTTCAGTAGGAGTTTCATGTGTTGAAAACTGGTCTTTGTCTTATTTAAGCATTAAGGATTGCCAACAGTAGCATGAACTGCAGGTCTTCTGCAATATTTTATTTTCAAACTTGCCCACACTTTTCTAAATCCTCAGTAAATTCTCTGCTCTACTGCATCAGATTTGAGATAAGCTAGTAAAATCTCAGTGGCATAAAACTGTTGTGGCAGACAAGTGAATCTGGTCAGAGACTACTTCTTTCCATCTTGTCATTATCTGCTATTTCACAACAATATGGAAAGCCTGTTTCCATACCCTGAAAGTTATGAAATTATATGGGTGAAGGGCTGCAGGATGGCTCTGTCAACTTTCAAAGTCTTCTGGACAGACATTTAACCAGGACCCAAGAACACAGTGCTACTTCAAACCCAGCTATTCCGCACACTGTACCACACCAATCCAGATCTTTAAGGTTTGTGGTGCAGTAAAGATATAAATCTCTCTAGAATTCTATTTCAGTGGAAATCCTTGAGGCTGGAAAATTGGAGGTATCAGACTTTCTCACAGGATTTCATATGCTCCTTGGATCCTGTCAACTCAACACTGCCATCGGAACAGCCTGGCACCTGGAATTCTGCTGCCTGTTTCTGGCTGACTGAGGAAGTACTGAGGCATGTGTAAAAAATAAAATAAAAGTAACATTTTTTTCCCCTGAATCTCAAATAACTTGCAAAGTTCAAATGCAGTCATAATTATGTGTTGGTTGTAAGTTCTCAATGTCCTCACTACAGATACTGCATTTCCAAAAGCAGCCTGTTAATGTCAAACATTTCCATTATAACATTTGGAGATTATGAGTTTATTGTAGCAGCAGTAATCTTCATGTATTTCAAGGGAAATATATTAGGAGACATTTTAAATGTATTTTCCTCTATTAACATAAATCTTGGCATCTTGTGTAATAAAGTCAAATAACTGGGCATAAATTAGCCTTTAAGTCTTGAAACAATAAAAAGTCCTAATGGAAAAATAAAATGAAGTTTTCAGGTTTAAGTGAGTTGGAAATGCAGATCCTAGACACCAGGTAGCCTTCTGTCTGTTCTTCACCATCAGGTTAAATCACTCTCTCCATGGTGTGCAGAGAACTGCTGTCTGGCTGCTTCATGGTGGCTTATGCATTCCAAGCTTTTTCCCCTTTATGCTAGCTACAGTTTAGGCTGCTCATGCCTGAGCTCAGTCATGAGATTGAGTGTGTCCAAAGAAGGGTAATGGAGCTGTGAAGTGTCTGGAGCACAGGTATTAAGGGGAGCAGCAGAGGGAATTGGGATTTCAGACTGCAGAAGAGGAGCTCAGGGGAGACCTCATTACTCTCTACAGCTACCTGAAAGGAGCTTGTGGTGAGGTGGGGGTTGGCCTCGTCTCCCAGGCAGCAGTGATAGGATGAGAAGGAGTTGCTTCCAGTTGCGCCAGGGGGTGTTCACACTGGATATTAAGAAAAAATTATTCCCTGAAAGAGTGGTTGAGCTTCCCAAGGAGATGGTGGAGTCACTATTTCTGAAAGTATCCAAGAAGCATTTAGATGTTGTACTAAGGGACATGGTTTAGCTGGCAATATTGGTGGCAGGTGGACAGTTGGGATGATCTTAGAGGTATTTTCCAACCTTAATGATTCTATGATTCTGCAATATTACAAACAGCTCCACAAATCCCCTCAGCTGCTGGGCCCCCGTGCACAAGGCAGAGAGCATGGACAACTCAGCTTTACACGTGACGGGTTCATAGGTGCCAGAACAACAGCTTACACAGCCAGCATGAGCTGGCCACAAAACCAGCACAGATCAATGCACACACTGGAATCTCACAGCCCTCCCCTGAAGCTCAGCATCACTGCTCTCTCTGTAGCAACCCCCTGCAGGCCTCACTCAGCCCGTCACTATTCCTTCCACCAGGCCACTGACAAACCCCAGAGCTGGGAGGGAGGCCAGGATTTCCAGGGCAGGGAAATAAGCCATGAAGAAGAGCCACTGTGCACTGACACATTAGTGTGGCTGCACATGGCAGCTGGCTGCAAAAGCTGTCTGGACAGATGTTCAGCAGCTGTCACCAGTGCTGAACACATCTTGGAGAAAAAAAAATCTGGTAAGTTTTTTTGTCTGAGACAAGAAAGCTGATGTTGTTGATGGCATCTAGAGGTGCTGAATGCTCACTCCGGACTGTGGCCCCAAGTTAGCAAAGTCTTTCTGCCCAGACACAGCTTAGCTAGAAGTGCTGGAGCTACTGGGAGGCTAGAAGGTAAGCATGCGTATACCCTTAATGGCATATTGTTTAAACTCTGCACAAATGACAGTGCAGATGTTAGGAGAAAACAGAGATGATAATAGATGATGATTCAGATAAACATTTCGGTTAATCTTTTCAATTAAAGTCCCCAGACTTGCACTTAATTTATATTTAGTTAGATTATCATGCCTTAATAAATAATGCAGACTTGTTAAGGACTTATTTATGGAAACTTTATTTCACTGCAGTGAGATTACATATAACCTGTTGTACACTCAATTATTTCAGATATTCTGGTTTACATGAGTCTTTTTTCTTTTTTTTTTTTTCCTGGAGCAGATGTTTAGCTAAACAGAATGGGGGCTGGGGGGTGGAGCTGCAACAGAGAGGACATATGATGGAAACGTGACTGTTACACATGGTGACAAGCATGATTATTCTTACCCTGGTTAGGAGTCCATCCTCATACCAGCCTCAGGAAAGGTGAAAACCTGGCTCTGGCTCACAAGTGAGTTTTGCCTTCCCGTCCAACTGCACTGCCCTTCCCTGAACATCCCTTTGCAGATTTGACACTTGGCTGTCCAGAAGCAGCTTGCTGCTTAGATTACAGTGACTTCAGAGAGACTACTCACAGAAGACTCTACGTCTCTGCTTAGTAAGTGCTCTGTAATTCTTTTCCTTCTGTTTGCTAGACCTGTGCTCCTGCTAGCTGAATAAACAAGAGCTTATCCCAGGCAAGTGATACCATAGGAAGGTAATAAAAACAGAAAAGGCTGCACAGGAGTCCAAAACCAATCTGTCTGTCCTGAGATTCCTGCCTGGATGCTGACAGAATGCTACAGGTTTTTCAAGTGTAAGAAGTTTCTATGTAATTCCAGTCTACCATTATTTGCCACTGCTTTTTTTGCTCATTCCTCTTCCTTGATTTGGTGCCTGTTTACTGTTTTATTTATTGACTACATGGTTTCAGAATGGAAATAAGAGATGGGGAGATTTCAGAAGAAAGACATTACTTTGGGAAACACTGTGTATGTGCTGAAGTCAATGTAGTAAAGCTTTTGATATAGAGGCAAATTCAGCAATATTTCTTCTGCCAGTGAACAAGTCTTGATGCACACGTCAAAGCACTCAATATCCCACTCCTGCAGAACTTTCTCACACTCTTAGAAAGCTGAATGCTGTGGAAATACAGTTTCAAGGGTTGTACTCTTCCAGTGTTTCAAAGTGATTTATTTTTTGCTCTTATTATCTCTTTCTCTTGACTTGCTCAAGTATATTTTTAAAGTATTTTCTTCTAAACTTAACTTCTTGTAAGTGCCCGAGTTAGAACCAGATCTGCAGTACGTAAGGACTGAAGCTATAGGAAGCCATTTTGGTTTCTACAGTGGGCTCCAGAGAGAACTGGAGCAGGAAAAACTTTACACTTCTCTCACAAATGTCAAATATGAATCTTGCCAGAAGCTCAAACGCAGTATTTTTCTGTATCCTTCCAGGGATACATGAAGGGAAGGTGAGGCACGAAGGAGCTTTCATAAATGTTTTGGGCCACAGTTCCTCATCCTCACCTGTGTTATAAAGCCTGACGGGGCTGAGCTGTTTATGTGGCCTTACACGGTCAAAGCTGCACTGCTGCCAGCTCTGAAGTGAGTCAGTGACGGGCAGTGATGTTACCATATCTTTTTACTGAGCATCCTGTGGCAGACAGCAAGTGGCTGTCAAGTGTCGATGCATTGTACAGCCTGGGTTAGCACAGTATCTTGGTTTTCCACTTGCCCTTGTGCTACTCAGCTGCAAGCGGCTCTGTGCACTGAACAGCTGCCTTTCAGTCAGAACCTCTAAGTACCAACAGGGAGGCACTGCCTCTGGTTGCCCAATTTTACTTAGAGTGTTAAAGAAATAGTGAAACCATTTTACTGAGCTCTGGCTCTTTTGCAAAGGCTTTATCAACACATCGCTGAAAATAAGGTCATCAAATCTATCCCTGTGAAAGCTGAGCTATATCATTCATTAACGAGTAAAAGTTTTCTGTGATTGCTCAGCCTCTCTCTCCAAAGCAATCTGCTGTAGGGGTCCACCATCCATGCAGTTTAATGTTTGCCTTTAAACCCCCTTACTGCACATTTAAAGACACTGCTTTTGTTGTACGCAGAACTACATTTTAAATGTTGGAGAATGCCACTTGCTGCTACTCTCTTGGGCATAAGCAGTCCTAAGCAGAGCGGAGGAATTATTTCACTACTCTTACAAATGATACTCTAGTTTAAGCATACTGTTTAATGTTTTTCTCATTTGCCTAAGGCTGATTGATTCATGCTCATCACTTCTGATTCATTGTAGTCCTCCATTCCCTGCTGGATGAAGCAAGACAGACAACCCCTAGGCTAGGTTCTTGTCATTAATTTCTTCAGCCTATGTATCACATTTTCCACTCTTCTGTGTTGTACCACAACATCTTTCTAAAAGGAGATTTTTTCCCCCTAAAAATAATAGTCTTTTTCAGACAAGTTCTCCAGCTCATCAGGGCCGTTTTGAATTACTGTTCTGCTTCTAGCACAATTGCTGTCCATGACAGCTTGGTATCTATATTCTCCCTCACATCACCGAAATTATCAATTAGTAAACTGTACGGTGTGCATCAGAGGTCAGGAGCTAGCAAAAAAATCACTGCATCCCCTGTACAACACTTGTTCATGAGAATTGCTAGAAAAAGATCAAGAATGTAACTAGAAATTATCAAAACCTTCACTTTTATGAATTCTTGATACATCCCAGCTTATACTTCATGCATCTTTTCCTGTAAATGGATACTCATTGAGACCTCCCTGGCTCTGTAGTCTTATAACTGATTCCTGGCTTAGCAGGAAAGAGCTATTGCTTTGTGAACTGACCAAGGCAAACTGACTCAATTGTTGTAAGCAGTCCTTGATCTCGCAGCAAAGTACCACACTACTGAAATTCCCTTGCTTCAGGCTGTTAAAATTTTCTTTGCTGCTTCAGGTTAATTGTCAACTGTGAATTGAAGTTTAAAGTTGAAGTAACTTTTGCTTTTTGTTCTTGTGAGCACTCTGGGGAGTGATGCATTCAGTTTTGTCCAGCACCTAGCTCAGTCATATTTTTATTTCTCACTGCTTCTTTTTACCATAGACATAAGCCAGGCCAATACGAGAGAAAGCACTGCCACTAGCAGAGTCTCAGTCAAGAAGAATTACGGTAAGCAAACTTAGTGAAGTTAATGCAAATAAGACTTGGAGAGATAAACATGAGTACATAGTGATCGAATTAGGCTGAGATGCCAAAACAAAACCTTCCTGGAATTTGCACTGGGTTGTCCTTGGAAACCTCTTGCACCTGAGATGTTATAACATTTTTTAGCTTCTGTGTCTGTCATTTCTAGTAAAAACCTATGTTTCGCCTCTTAGAGCCTTGCTATAGTCCCTGTACTTATTGCGAAGTAACAAAACTGGGCCTCTTGCTTATACAGGTTAAACAAAACTGTAGCTAAACACATTACAAAGACTAAAACATATGAATAAAATGCAAGCAAACTTTTTAATTATTATTATTATTTTTATTTAAAAACTTGGTTCCACCAACTTGTGAAGAAATGTCATTATTTGGGGTGAAATCTTGCTTGTGGTTTTTGAGTCCTTGGGCTTGGCAGTATCACTTTGGCTTGTAGCTAGAGACGTAGCCAGCCACCTGCACTCTGAGAATCCATTATCTTTGTCAGAAGAAGTCTGTGTAATATAGCAATCACCCAAAGCATAACAGAACCAACCCAAAATACTTCAAGATACTATAGTCATTACATCCATCTGTCTCGCTATTTATCACCTGGTTAGCTGAAATACTCCACACATTCCTGTTTATTTTTGCAGGTGCCCTTGAACCAAGTAAAAAAAACAAAGTGGTGCAGGGTTAAGAAGGGGAGAATTTGTTTGCTGCACAAAGTGAAACCAGTTGGTCCTTTTTCCAAAGTCCCAGAAATGATGCATGAACTGCAGTGGAGAATTTCTGGAGTTGGTTCAATTCATTTTGACACTTTAGGGAATACTAATTGAGTGTTCAATAGCTTCAACACTGTAGGAGTGGGGTAAGCCAATCCAGGGAAAACCATCAGCCATGGGGAAACCAATTTCCTCTCTCAAACTTATTGTTTGAGCAATCCCATGAGATTCTACTTGTTGCTGACACATTCCAGAAATCATTTCATTTTCCCACTACTTCTTTTTTTTTAGATCAGCAGACGCAGGCATAAAAGTAAAGTAAGCCTATTAAAGAAATGTTTGAGAAAAGAAGCAAGTTAGGTAAGAACAGGCAAAAATGCCAAACTTGCTGAGTGCTACGCTGTTTATGTACTTATGTGTGTAGAAATAACTGTTTTATCTGCAAAAACATTATTTTCTTGATCAGTCCCTTCGAAAAGTGAAATAAAGTAGCTCTGCTGAAATCAGCAGAATTACTTATTTGTTAGATCGAAGCTGCTAAGGTCACTACAAACCAGAGAGATAGATGGTCCTTGGAACTTGAAGCTATGAGGTAAATATTGCTCCCCCTAAGCTACAGCACTCTCAGCTTCTGCTGAAGATGTGATTACACCACACAGGCAGGATGTGCCAGAGCAATCCTCGTTCTGCAGCAGAGTTTAAGAAACCACAGGAAATGAAAGAACTACATGAGAAATAAGACTCTTTCTTGTTAGACAAACCTCCCCCCAGAAAAGAACTGTGTGGCTGTCTCTGAAATAAGTGAAGACCCTGGGAAGCTACAGGCTCAATTCACTGAGCAACATTAAACCAGTGAACATGCAGAATGAGCAACAGGCTCCTCCTGCGTGCACTGCTTTGCCTTCTATTTGGATGAACTGTTCAGAAAAACAACACAAGATTGCCTAATTCTTCTATAAAACTAGTCTCTCAGCAGTTTCAAAGACATGGCTTTACCTCAAAATCTCCATCTCCTTTCCGGTAGGGAAATTAGTTTCATCTGACAATAAATATTTTGGTGAAACTCATGGCAACAGAGCTTTTAAATAATCTTTGCACTTCTTGATTAAGAAGTCACCATTAAAGATTTATTATGTGTTTCTCCACATCATCAAAAGTCTATACTTTAATATTTTAAAACTTGCAAAGTTGCATGCCAATGGCATCACATCTGTCATTGGCAGAACTCAGCTATGCAAAAACCAACTGTAGGTCAGTGCTTCTTGTCTGCTGGGTATTTTCCCTTAAATTTCAACACTTGAAGCTGTTCCTCACTTCATTACAATGTGTACTAGTACTGCCATCACTGTCGCACCATGATCTCACACATTCATTAAAGGTTCTTGAAGGACTCCTTCATTAGATGCCAGATTTTCCAGAGAGCTCAGACTTGAATTTTTGAGCGCTCAACACCCGAATTATAAAGAGAATTTTAGAAGAGTTTTTGTTCTGAAATGAGAAAGTTTTCCAGAGACCCCAGCAATCCTCTCAGCAGTGCCTGTTGCCCAGACTGTGTAAGAAGCTGATGATCTAAGGCATTAAACTTCTTTTTCAACATATGAATATTACATTTTGTTGCCTAAATGGGAAGTAATTTCCTTGTAAAGTCTGGCTGTCAGAGTGGGAGGCTGAGATCTTTCAAAAACCTGGATTGCTACTCTAAGGTTATCACTATTTAGCATAAGAAAAACTGACAGATAGAGTGGGACCCCACTGCAACAGAACATTTGCATAACAGGTGGATATGAAATCAGGATTCAGGCTTTCAAGCCATCCATTCCTGTCCATGTTCGTTCTTACAAATTGGCATGTGATATGGTTGGCTCCTAACAGCCTCTGTGTTCAGCTGCAGCGTGAACCACGTGTCAGCAGTGTGAGAGGTGGGCAGTGGCTAAATGCAAGTGGAGACGCCTTCTGCATGATGACAGAGCTGCTGCGTGTGACGTAGGTGATGAGGCAGAACTGAGTAAGCTCCTGGAAAGCAGAAATGTAGCACTTTTTCTGCACTCCTCCTACTCAAGGGAGCTGGTGGAAATAAAGATGTACTGGGTTTCTGTGTCTGCGTCTCAGAATCAAAGCAATCCTAAATGACATAAGGAGAGAAAGCATGATGTGGCAATAGCCCTTGCTCATTCACACTGTTCACTCACTAAACTGTCCCAGCTTTGTTCTGGACTGCACTAACTAGGTCCCTCCAAGACATATCTGCTACAAATGGATTTGGTCCTGACCTTCTGATGCCACTGTATCTCAGTGCTAAGAACTAAGGTCTATTTTGTGTAGCAGAATAGGCACAGCCATAGACCTCTAGAAGACCAGCCCTGCTTACAGGCAAAGTTAATTACTTCTGAGAATGATGTTGCGGGGGCAGGAGTTCAGTTCAAACGAAAGACTATAATTGGTTAAGTGCTATGAACACTTGGTAAGACACAGGAGACAAAGCTTATTCTTAAAATATCTTATAATCCATCTCTATTAAAGTGTATGCAGAGATTAAGGACTCCCATCTGAGCTCTGAAGATTGAGAGGCACTGGAATTTTTTGCTTCTTTGATTTATAAGTGACCGGAGCAGTATGTCAGAGGCCAAACTTGTAGCTGTGCTATGGACCTACAGTGCAGGCAGGGAGTGGTGGCTGCCCATCATCTGTAACACAGGGCTGCTGTTTGAAGGTGGGTGCTGAATCTCAAAACCCAAAGCAGCAGCACTTTACAGCCTCCCATTAACTCTGCCTCGCCCAGCCATGTAAGCAGTTCCTTACTCATTCCCTCTCTCCGTATGATATCTTACATTTTTAAAAAGACTTCCAATCTGTCCATGGTAATGTGACAGATGGGAATGCTCTGGCATCACCCTTCTGATGAAACATTTATAAGGTGTTGTATGGCTTCAGAAAGCAACACATTAAGAAACGGGGTGGGGGAAGAGAGGAGCTTTCCTATTTTAATTTCAAGCAGCAAGAGCCTGAGTAGAGTGAGTCATAGCTCACACAAATCCCAAAGCAAAGAACAAAAATGAAAGCAGTGAGATTTAGATTAGGCAGCTCTAGCTAACAATGCTTTTAATCACTGTGGACTTAGGTGGTGTGTTGTTTGCAAAATGCCCAGAGAATGGGATGGGATGCCACACACAGGTGTTTTAGGCACAGAGGGAGATAAATCACAGCTATACATCACCACTGGAGCCTAATCCAGCAGGTGATGTGAAATGTGCTGAATACCAAGGGTGTGAACAACTGTACTGTTGGGCTCCCTAATGCTGGACAGACCACAGTTTGTGTTCATGGCCCCACAGTGAGAGATGCTATGCAGCTGCAGCAGGAAAGCTGCCTTCTTCAGAACTGGGTGGTTGACAAAGTTTTGAAAGTGGGAACAGTAATTAACCCTGCACTGAATAAGAAGGGTGGGTGGAGAAGATATTTCTGGTTTTCCTCACACCCCCTCCTAGCAGTATCACCAACATGAGTACTCCCATAATGCGCAATATAATGGTATCCCAGCAACCATGTTGAAATAACACTGTTTTGTACTTGATGTAAAGAGCGGTACCTGCGCAAAACTCAAAGCCCTTTACAAAGACAACAGTCATAATTACCCTAAGGGATAATTTTGTATGGAGGGAGGCAATGGAATACCCGTGATGTTTGTGCCAATGAAACAGAAGGCACAGATGTGTGCATTTCCAGAAGTCATTATTTATTTATTTAGGCCAAGGGCAGGTTCTAGTATGCTCTTCTGTATTGCTGTCATGAAATTAGCCTTTATCACATGCATGGCAAAATAGGACAGAAGAGGCAAAATTAAGAGTGCCTCATAAAGAGATAACATCTTTCATACATTCAACCTCATTGGAAATGATGTTCATTGTTTCATGTTATTGAGAGATCCAGGACTCTCTTGGTTGATGTGGTCCATAGTACCTTTAATCCAGTCTTTATTTTGCCACTGCCAGATTGCACAGTTAGACAGCTGAATACGCTTTCCTGTTTGCTTAGCTGGAATCACTGCACTTTAATGTTTATCAGCACTGCTGAGGAAAAAAAACAAACAACAGCAGTTTGCTGTTGTTTCTGCTGTGGCATTTGTTTATTTGTTAAAACTGAAATGTTCAAAAAGGTGCTTTGCTTTTGATAGGTTTCCTTCATGACTCAGGAAGATTTGGCATCGGTCAGCATGAGGGCTGAGTTTCTTGGGCTCTTGGCATGGCATTGCTTCTGGGGAAGACAGCCAAGATGTCCTAGTCCCAAGGCTCTTTCTTTTAGAGACATTTAAAATATAGCCCTTCTCAGATTAATTCTAGATTTTGAACCACTGAAGTTCTCTATTAAGCAACATTTATGCACAGGAAACCATCACCAGAGGCACCTAAACACACAGAAGTCCTGTTTGGAGTGTTCTCCAGCCCACACTAATATTACACATGATGAAGCAGTGTGTTTCTAGTGCACTTGTGAAACAGAAGGTCCCCTTTCACTGACTCATTGCCACCCAGGAGACCAAGTCTAACTGGAAATGAATGCACCTTGTTAGATGTTGTATATAAACCAGATCCTTCTCACTGGCTTTTCCAATCCAGAATGCACTCCAAGTTTTAAAAGCCCTGATATTTTTAGATAATCTCCATCTTAAAGCTTTGTAACAGTCCTTGGATGTGGAGGAAATATTACAAGTCCCCATTTTGCAATGGAGGAGGGAGGCTGCCAAAGATCACAGCATGGCTCCAAGGCAGCGTGGGGAGAGCAGGACAGATGGCCACCCCCACAGGAGAGGAGTATTATTTCTGGCACGCTCTGGCACCTCCATGCTGCCAGCCTCCACTCTGGAAGCTGAAACGACTATAGGAGCCCTTCATTTTCTCTCCAGAAAAGTCATGCAACATTGCTTTGTGCTATTAAACAGAATCTATGCTTTCCTCCAAGAAGGCTGTGTTTCAGGTGTAAGCGAAAAGACCTGCACACATTTTACAGGGCAAGCACAATACACAGTACAGTTAGAAAAACTTTAACATCCCTAACTCTGCGACCTGAACAATCTCCTGCCCCTCTCCCCAGCTTTGACATTCTTCACAGAGGGAGCATGTGAAAAACATGAGTGCACAAAGGAATTTCTGACAGATCACTTGGCCCCTGGGGATGTGAACACCAACTATAGGAACCAACACAGAACCATGCGGAGAACAGAGTTCCACACCCCCATTGTGTTCCAGCTATGTCCCATCGGGATTTAAGAGACTGAATACTTCATTTATCCTGCAGAAGGCACTACAGTGTTTTTCTCAGGAGCTGATATTGCTCAGTGGCATTCATCTTGCTGGGCACAGAGAACTTCAGCATCTTAGGCTGTTACCATTTATAGTTTTGGGAACTAGTAAAACACGCTGTCTATGTATCATCTGTTACCATGGCCTGGAAGCTTTTGTTTCCAGATAGATGAACAGCTGTAGTAATGTAAAAGTTGTAGTAAACACACGGCACATAGCTATACACTACATCAATATAAATATATACAAAAAATATACAATACAAAGTGTATCAGAAACATCCACTTCTTCCAAAATTCCCTGCCATCTGCACTCTCCACAGTGATCTAATTCTGACAGATCTGGCCTGGCACAACTTCTTTCTCTCAAACTACGTGCCAAGCACCAGCTAACTCAGTGCTGGTGAATTTGACCTACAAGCACAAACTCACCCCTGCATCTCTGTCTTTACTGCAGCACAGGGACTGTGAATAATAATCCACAGTCACCTGCAGCAAAGACATCTGATTTGACCGATTATTTCAGCCTTTTGAACTGACGCTAAATTCAGCACCTGAACATCATTTCCAGTGAGGTTTTCTAATTCTCATATTGATTTTCTTTTAGGTGTATAAGAAATGATGAAGAACTCCACTACAGTTCTGCTGGTATGGAGGACTGTGTTACTTTTACTCCCAAAATGAACCGACATGGGAGCAACAAGCAACATCTCCTCCACCCCTACTGATTATTGTGAATGGTAAGTCTCGGAAATATTCTCAGAAAAATTGCCTTCTATCTTTCCATTCAATAGGTTTTAGCTCACTCAGACATGAACCTTAATGGCCACTGAATGGCATCACTGATAAGGAGAAAATGGCTAGGTGTGAGTTCACATGCATGCCAGAGAAAAGTGGAATTCTGCTTGTCCATCTGCAGCTATAGCTGAGCCACACTCCAAGAAACGACAGTAATGAGACATCAGAACCCTACAGTGTCTGGAATGCTAGGAAGGCCTATGCCAAAATGGTAGAGGATCTGAAGAGTGGCAGTCACATATGGGTCAGGACTTATCCATGAGGCTGTGGGCAAAGACCTTAAATGTGTCATCTCTCCTACAGTCAAGACACTGAACTGTATGGAAGAGGGGTTCAGGTAATTTTGACTAACAAAACATTAGCCATATGTGGACCCAATGAATATTATGGGACACAAATACAGAGGGCTTGCGGGTGTCCACCCTGGGAGCTCTTTTTCTAAGCCAATGCTCTGTTTTCTTGTCTCTAACTCTAAATGCACATATTTTACTTTGGAAGTATTTCCAGATAGTCTTCTGCTCTGGGAATGATGATTTTTGTTCTTGTGCTCTTCTTGCTCAGTGTCTCTGTGGCACCTAACAGAATCCAGCCAGGTGTCCCGAGAACGGAAATGCTACACCTGTGGGAACAGCCAACCAGGAGAGGGGACACCAGTGGGATCCAGAGTGTTTTCAGATGTAGGTCCCAAGATTAAACTGAGATGTCTAAAGAGGTGAGTTAACAATGCAAACATTTCTTCAGATGAGGCTTCACATGTATTATTGGAACATAATTTGCTTCAGAGAACTATCTTTTTGTCAAATTTGGCTGGAGTTTGGTTAATAAATTATTAAAAAGAAGAGACAAATGGCAAGATAGAGTAAGACAGCACACTGGAAAAAAATGTGGTTTCCTTAGGAAAGCAAGATCACAAAGACAACAGTAAAAAGAGACATTCAGATTCACGTGGTATTTTCTCATGGTGTGGATCTTTTCTTCTGACAGCTTACACACGATTTTCCAGAAGTACCTCCCCTTACTGTTTTTTCCATCCCAATTAGATTTGTGTTTCTTGAGCCATTAAAGTCACGCCTCCCAAATTCTCATGAGATAGAATTTCTACAGTGTACGCAATAATTGACCACAGCAAATTAATTTGAAGTTAGAGGAGTAAACACAAAGCACACTTAAGATACTGTCACAATAATAAACGTTATATTGTAATGCCCTTGTATGTCAAGAAAAACATTCCACCCTGTGATTCTACTGGTAAGCTTTGTGCTTTTTAAATTGTGTACCATTCCCTTCCACTTTTTTATTGAGCTAAACCAAATCCAAATTCCATATGCTTCTATAAGAATTATCATTCCAAGCAATCCAAGTTCAGTTGTATAGCACTATCTCTGGTATTAGCACACCTTTGCTTAGGAAAGGTTCATTCAACAACCTGTGGAATTTGAACCATTATATAAAATTATGAATTTCTCTGGTCCCCTCCTACTCCGCAAATGTAACTAAGTCGGGTAGGATCAGCAACTTCTACCCAATCTTCATCCCTAGAGGAACACACTCTTTGCCCAGGACTATTCTGTTACTGTTATTTTCTATTCTTTCAGTAGCTTCAGCTTGGTTTGTCCAGGTACAGAACTGGTGAAATAGGTTTTTGTTATGTATATGAATCAAAGTTTCCATACCAGTGTCAGTCATTATTATTTATTTTCCAACTTCAGAAGAGAATTATGAAGAGATATTTGAAGTCCTCTCAAACACAATATATTCTGCTTTGACATTTCCAAAGTTTTAAATCAAATTTACACTTATAAGCTTGCTATTTGGTTTCAGTCCCTAGCACTGTTGAAACAAGCTTTAAAGGATAACAATGTTTGTTTAAACAGATATTCAATAAATCATGTGTAAGCAATGACCTCTTCATACTAAGATATGACATTTATGTAAAAAAACATCTCCAGCTAGGTTATTCTGAGGGGATGAAAAGTTTCTACGCTCTTATCCTAGATCACTTCTGAATACTGGTAGCAGGAAATGCATTGTGGTTCACTGTGATTTATTCTTAAACAAATACACACCTGGCTGCACCATCTGCTTTGCTAAACATTGTTCATTTCTTCCTCGGTAACGAAGGAATCATGTAAATCTAGGCTGAATGTGCTAACCTTTACAAAATGCTGCCCAATAAAATGCAATAACAAAATACGCTGTGAAATGTACCCGTGCTACACCTTGCTGATACTCTGAGCAGTGGAGATATAGCAGAGGCAAATGTTGCTAATAAAATGTGGAAATGATACAGCTATACACCAATCTCAGTCCAAACCTACTTCAAGCTCCGTAAACTCTGCTCAACCTCATTGTGCATTTTCTTCTCTTGAGAATTTCTGTATTTTTATGCTCCAGTTTAAGCAGAAATAAGGAGCCCCACAAATCACATCAGAAAGCGTATTCTTGCAAGACTTCCAAACTACTTTAGGATGTTCTGATATTTTGATAAATAGAGTTGGAAGAGAGACTTTTGTTCTATTTTGATCAAGCTATGCAAAACCGTTTGAAATATTCTTTTACCAGTAAAATATCTTACACAAGAGAGTAGTTTTGTATTGTTTTGATACAAACCAGCTCCGTTTCATTTCTTTAGTTTCCAAGAAAGGGTTTTTTGCTGATAAACATAAACCATCTCCTTCCTAGACGCTGCAAAAGGTGAAATTTACTCATGTGCAATGGAGCATTTTAAGGCCTTAGCTCTTACAGTTCCTAGTGTAACAGTACAGGGCATAAACACTGTAGAGGCCGTACACTGATGTTCTGTACAAGCCTTTATGCTCAAATATCAAATCTAACAAAACAAAGGCAATGTAGAAACAGGAGGACTACTTAATCTCCATCTTGGAAATGCTAAACTCATTCAAGTCTTCTTTCTCTCTTTTTCTCTCCCGTTTTCCATTCTATTTTTATTACTCTTTTCTTTTTTCTTCTTCTTCCCCCTTTTTTTTTTTTTTTTGTGAACATATGGCCCATGCAGTATATTATATCTTTGCAACAGTTTCTCCCAAGTGGATCTGTTTTCATACACTGGAGCAAGACACGTAACCATACATACTGCAAGACAGCTACATCTGTCTGGAAAAATGAAAAACAGGACAGATGAAATCATGAAGCTCTATGAGAAAATGAAGCAAAATATGTCAAGTTTTCAATACGTAATATACTTCTCAAATCTGCAGCCCTTTGGAAATATTGCTTACTAGCAACATCGCTCATAATGCCCATGTCCTAAGACAAAGTGTCCCAGGGTTTCTGCACGAGCAGAAAGGATGCCCCTTCACTCAGTTCTACTGAAAGGACATTGATAAACTCTCCCTTTATCAGCACATAAACATAATTCTCTGAGCTACTGAAAGATTGTGTTTTCACTAGATAATTCATTGGTTACACACACAAAAATATGACATCATTAGCAATGCCAGTATAAAAAGTAGTCATAAATCATCACCATTCAGCTTTTACTCACGGATCATTGCTCACATTTTTGAAAATATATGTTTAGATAAATCATTTTCTTCATCAAGTGTGATAAATTAAATCTCAACTTTAAAACTGTACCAACACCACAGTGACAGCATGCTTTTTAGACTCTTTTTCAAAGGATGTTGGGATGTACTTGGCGCACAGGTTGACCATCCATGTATTTTATTTTCAGTTTCAATAGCTGGAACTGCAACATCTGCTGCACATGTCAAAACAAACTGCTCTGCTAACAGCCCTGTCAGATTATTCCATGCCCAGATACAGTGGTGTTCCTATCTATTTCATAGCATCATAGCATCATAGAATATTCCAAGTTGGAAGGGACCCATAAGTATTGAGTCCAACTCTTGGCTCCACACAGCACCACCTAAAAGTCAGACCATAAGTCCACAAGCATTTTTCAGGTGCTTTCTGAACTCAGCTGCTTGGTGCCATAAGCACTGCCTTGGGAAGCCTGTTCCAGTGCCTAACCACTCACCAGTGAAAAACCTTTTCATGATGTCCAACCTGAACCTCCTGTTCTACAGCTACATGGTGATCCCTCTATCACTGGTCACCAGAAAGAGGAGATCAGCTTTCAATTTCAACGGGCTTAGACAGTAAAGTATGATGCAGGGAGCTTCTAGAGCTGAAAGCTCTGCCTTTGTATCTGCCCTGCTGTTTGCACTAGCTGGCCTTTGGGCAGCTGCTTCTCCATCACCCTTTCCAGCAGGGAATGTTGGAAGCAGTCAGGACAAAGCCCTGACAGGAAACAGACCGTGGCTGAAAAGGAACAGAGGGGCAGGTGAAAGAAATCAGCTGACTGCAGCACTCTCTTTAAATTGCAGGGCCTGGGCTGATTAGGTCAGAATAACTTTGGAGGATTTGTTTGTTTGGTTAGTAGAAAACTGCTTGGAAATTAATGTGGTGCAGGTCCTCAACAGCAATTTTAAATAATTTACGGTCTGGTAGAAAGCATAATGCCTTACATGTTATAAAATTACAGAGGGGTTCTGTCCCGTGTCTGGTATTTCTACTTCTCCAACTGCTCCTGGAAAGCTGAATAAACCCTGCTGCCACTTTGATCCTTAGATAAGAAGTGAAGTTTTGGGTTTGTAAGGATAAGCATCTGGTTGCATACCTGAAGAGAAAACAGCTATGCCCCTGAAGCAGGTAAGGACTCTGGAGCACTGCTGAAGGTGGTAAATGATCTGTCTTGTAGTCTGGAGCTTCATTTCCATCCCGAAGGATGGTTTTCTGCTTTGGCTGGAAATGAACGTACACACTGCAGCTAACACCACAGGGAGACAGGGTCTGAAAAGTGTGAGGGAATGGCCCCTTGCACCAAACAATGATTTGGTGCTTGGGTGTGCAAGAGAAGTTTTCATGTTTTCCCTTTCTTTACATCAACTTCTTTGTAATGATGTGAACATACAGGGCAGCTTTTTTGCTCTACATTTCTTGGGCACAGAGCTGCTTGAAAAATTCCCATCTGACTGTTATTATTATTATTATTATTTTTATTCTGCTGGGTAATGTCATTTTACAGAAACCTACAAGTTCCAAGGCAATGTGGTAGGTTATTTAATTATTTATTTAAATATGTGTTTTTATTACACAAAAAAAGGAAAAAGCAAACAGGTGCTGACAAGGTCAGAGAATGTTCTGACACTTCATTTTCAACTTGCTGGTTTTAAGTCTGCCTCTGTTTAAGGGTCTTTTATGTCATTAAGAAAAGAACTGTGATTTTTTTCTCTTTTTTAAGGTAAGAGAATCATTTTATGGGCAACTTTAGGAACTACGTAGAATTAGAAACCAGGTACATTAAAAATACCAGATCTTGTGTGCAGTTACAGTCTCTGATGTTGGTGCATATTTAAGAAGTCACCCTGTAGGTGAAAGAGCTTGAAATGGGTATGGGCAGGGCTGTGGCAGTATTCAAGGAACCACTGTGCTGCTATTAATGATGGGTTTAGAAGAGCTTCGTATCACTTCTCTGTTTCTGAGCCTGCAACTACAATTTCTTGTTAATGCTTTTCATAAAGGTGTAGTATACAAGTTGTGGGAGAAGCTACAGCTCTACATTAAAGCTTCAGTTCATTGCTGTCCATTTCAAGTATGAATACTGGATTACTTTCACTTGCTGTCTTCTAGAAGTGTAGCTTTAATAAATCTTGAACTGCGGTCTGTGATGCTCCAAGTTAACTTATATGAACAGCTGTTAATGCTGAAATGTGCATTTATCCTTTTGATATAATACAGAAGCGCCGTATCTGTTTTGATTTTAATCTTTAGACTCTTCTTGAGAATACTGACTGAGCAAGTTCAAATACTTCAGCTGCTGATTTTATTTATTTATTTTCCTTTGTATTAATGCAAGTGTTTTGGTTTGTTGGTGCTTTTTGGAAGGGGAGTGAGGAGGGGAAGGTGATGATGCTGAGTGTTGTTGCAGAGGAGTATCTGTTTTGGTTTTTACCTTGTATAAAATGTTAAGAGATCTGCTTGTCCTTGAGTATGAAGTGTGCACGAACGTAAAATGTTCCTACAGAATGGAATGCTTTTTCGTAATTTAGATGCTTGTGATTATCTCCCAGGCTACAAGTGTTTCTCCTTCTAACTTAGTGTAACTGAGGGAAAGGAATCAATTTTTCATAAGTAGGGTATTGTTAATTTGAGTTGAAATGTCTGTTACGAAGGAAATGTCATTATTGTAGTAAGACTATACGTGGTCTCAATTCCCCATAAGAAAAATGTATCTAAATTCAGGCCAGAAAGGTTGGGTCCAGTGGGTGCCTTTTTGTCTGGTGATGGAAGAAAAGCTCAGTGGGGTTTTGCATTGAGGCCTACAGCCAGACTTTACTGTCTGAGTCCTGCAGGGAAGCGCTTTTGCCCATCCTAAACTGAGGCAGATATCTGATGGGAGCATCTGTATAAACAGCAGGGGGAATTTCACAATCTCACTTTGAAGGCCTCAATCATCACCAAACTGTTGAAATCTCAAAAGCGCAAGAGATAAAGTGAATTCAGCCATTATATTTCCTAGTTTAGGGATCAAGCGTGCATCTGTGTGCTTTAGGCCTGTTCTGTAGCCCAAAGTACTTTGTGACAGTGCTTTGATAGTATTCCTTCACCTGAGGAAGCAGTTGTCCAAAAAGTGTCATGTGACCAAAGATGCATGGCAAAACACATGTAAATAAGTAATTTATCCTAGAGCTCACAATGCAGAGAACTGGATCTTGGGCCTCCAGTTTACCGTGCATCAGAGCTGCAGCACTAAAAGACCAAGGCACTGCTTTTTATTATTATTTTTGGTTTTGTTTTCCCCATTTCTAAGGCTGACTAGGCTGTGTCACCTGTTCTCTGTGTGCTAGGCATAACACTACCTTGCTCCACTTGCTGTCAGAGGTGATGGTGGAAGAGTGGGATTTCCAACAAAGGCAGAGAAGAGGGAGGGCAGGAAATGAGTAGAAAATGAGTGCCTACCCACTCCTGTGTAGTTTGTTTCCTACCTGTATTTGCAGTGCTTGTGACTAGCATGATTACAGTGTCAGAGTAATTCTAACATAGGGTAGCTGAAGAAAAGACAGAAGGTAAGAGGCTGAAAGCCTCTACAAAAGTGAGGTGGAAATTTGCGAGTGATGCAGCCCTTCCTGCCACAGGCTTTGTGTGTCCGATGCAAGTAACATGTAGATGTAACTGAAAAGGGTGCAAATGACACAGCACCATGAAAACAGAGGCAGGGGCTGGCTGTATTCAATGGAAAGCAGTGAGAAACCTTCCTAGGGAGAAAATGTTCTGTACTGAAGGTTTGGGCCTGAACTAGTCAGTAGGGTTTTTTGCTGTTTTTCTAGACTATTGGCTTGACTCATTTGGAGTGGCCCTTCTCCAAGAAAAATGTTATGCTGTTTCTGTGGGATACATAACAAATTTTTTACTTTTTTCAGGATCTGATAATCCTATTTCCTTGTATGCTAGGGCATCTTACTATGTGTTCCTACTATATTTTTGATCCATCAACCACAAAAAACCCATGCATGTAAACACCCTGTGTCTAAAAAAATATGAATGACCTTTTGAGTTTAGTAGCACAAGAATTCCCTGAAGACATAAAGCCTGTCTCAAAGACACTTTGTTTGCTGAATATATAGGGTTCAGTCAGAGATATGCTAGAGAAAAATACCTAAGGTACAGAACAAAATGCAAGGTGGTATGAGAACATCTGAAGGACTAACGACACATTTGCCTTGCTTCTGATAAAATACTCTTTCTTGTCACCTTGAGCTAAGAAACTGGATGCCTTGATGTTCACCGTCTGCACCAATTTCAGTACCAATCCTGGTGGCCTTGGCGACATTATAGGAAGCAATGATGAAGTGTAATTCATCAGGAGTATATCCTGATCTCTAGCTAAAGAAAATGGACTCATCTCAAACCACCTTGGCAAATCTTGATCACAGAACTGTAGGAGTTGGAAGGGGACCTCTAGAGATTGCCTAGTCAACCCCCTACCAAAGCAAGAAAAATTGTGTAATGGACTGAGGTTTCCTTCAAAGAGGATCATGCAGCATACAAACCAAGCTGCAAGATTTCACTTTTACTGTTCTACATGTAGAAAAGCATTTCATACCATGGAAACAATACTGTACGCTAACATTTTATTTCTGGACTGATGTGAGAAGTCAAGGATATACGACTTAGGCTCTTGGAGCTATACTTTTGAGCAAAGACAAATACCTGGAAGGGAAGTCAACTAAATCATAAAAGATTCAGTCTGAATTCAGAACAAAGGAAATACTCTAGAACAGCCCCTGTGCTTGAAGTCAACACTGTCCCTTCTTATATCAGAATGATTTCCTTGTCTTCTGGGAGTGTCAACATAACTCTTTGCAGACGTACCTGTCTGTCACTGCAATGAGCAGAAGCAGAATTAGGTTTAATAAACTTAAAATTCTGCATATCTTCCCTGCCATACCTGTAGCTTAAAATCTAGCACATACGTGGATAGTAATGCTGGTGGAAAGTCTTTTTTTGCCTGCACAACAGATTTTGTTCTGTCATCTGGCTTAAGCCTTTCTGAGAAAGTAACTATGTAGAGCAGGGTATCAATATAGCATTTGTTACTAGCAGATCTTCATGCTTATCATAAAAGTAGAGAAGCTTTTGGACTTATTCCTTGCTTTGTAGTGACCTGACTGGTTTTGTCCGCAGCTGTGGTTCTTGGATACAAGCATTCCTAATTCTCAGTGACTGATGCTCACAGGAAGGCTTTACCTGACAACCTCCCTCATTTTCATAGGGAGGAGGGAACAGGTATACATGTAAGGGCTAGGAATTATCACTGGAATAGTTACATCAGGATATTCTGTCTCAACCACAGTGTTCTCTGGGACAGGAGGTACATGGGAGAGCTATTTCAGATGACTGCTTCAGTGCCAATGGGAAAAAACATAGGGAGAGAGTTTAAAATGGACTTAGAGGGAAAACACTGTCTTTAAATCAACTTACTGAGTCTCCTGCATTCCATTATGAAGCATTTTCTAACCTCCAATATTTTTAAAGCAAGCATGTGAGCCTGCCCCTTGCCATGTAAAGAGCAGGATGTTCTTCTATTGGAAGCTGACGTGCTCAGCTCTTCCCAGAAGGCTCCTGGACTATTCCTGGGTGAGGAACCAAATGTGCCAACTCTGAACACCATTAATTCAACCCTCTGATCCAAGGCAGCTCCAATGGGCATTACTACCACTACTGGTGTTTTGGTTTACTAAATTCCAGTGCATGTTGCTGCTTTTGCAACGCAACACTATATATAATCTCTGATTCTGCACTATACAACAAAAATTTGTTGTATAGTGTAGAATCACAGAATCATAGAATGGCCTGGGCTGAAAAGGACCTGAAGGATCATCTAGTTTCAACCCCCCTGCCATGGGTGGGGTCACCAACCACTACAGCAGGCTGCTCAGGGCCACATCCAGCCTTGCCTTGAATGACCCAGGGATAGGGCACCCACAACCTCTCTGGGCAACCTGTTCCAGTGCGTCACCACCCTCTGAGTGAAAAGCTTCCTCCTAACATCTAACCTAAATCTCCCCTGTCTTAGTTTAAAACCAGCCCTATCACTACCCACCCATGTAAACAGTCACTCCCCCTCCCATTTATACATTGCCTTCAAGTATTGGAGGGCAGCAGTGAGGTCTCCCTGGCGCCTTCTCCAAGCTAAACAAACCCAGTTCCCTCAACCTTTCCTCATAGGAGAGGTGCTCTAGCCCTCTCATCATCTTAGCAGCCTTTCTCTGGACCTGTTTCAAGAGCTCTGCGTAGTAGACAGTATAAGATCTGAATTACTAGGGATCCATGGATGCCAATCTGTTCTTAGGCACAAATATGCTCAAATGGGGAACACAAGCAAGCTATATCTAAGACTATGGAAATCTTTCTGTGTACAAATCATTCAGCATTTTTCTCTCCTAGAAAAGTAATGTCTGAGAGCACCAAGGTCCATTCTCTGAACTGCACAGAGTTCCTAGCTTAGTAAGTTCTGGTTACTTTCTCAGCTTGTGGTGCCTGACTAGGTTAACATTAACTTTACAATGAAATTACCTCAGGTCAGCATATCCCAGCTATGGGTGGAGTGCTGCATATGCAGATTTTGGGAAAAAGTGTCACAAATAAGATGGGAGGGACTGCAGAAACACTGTGGTATGTTCTGTAGGAGATACTAAAGGCATCTGAATAGTAGCCTCTGGTTGCCCTAGGAAGGAGAACCCGGAACTGAAGGTTCCTCGCATCCTGGTGTCTTCAAGATTCTTCCCACAGAACATAATCTTTAGGGTGCCCTGTGAACAGACAGGAAATCTGACTTTGAGGGTACTGCCAGAGATGTTCCAACAAGATGGGAAATGTATTTAAAGGATCATTTCAGGTTAAGCTTAGCGTTATGGGCAGCAGTGCAAATAGATTAGCTTTTGAATTTTAAAAAAAATAAATTTGATATTAAAATATATTAAGACAAACTAGAGGCCAAGGAGGTAGAGGGTAGTAAAAATAATCTTGTTTCCTCACAGTAAATGAGTTTCCTCAGCAGTGCTAAATATACCCTATATGCTGATGCATCTTTTATCTCATCCAAAACCTTTTTACGTAATTATAACCCAAGATGAAATGCTCATGTGTGGAGCCTTCTACTGCTGTGATATCCAAATATCTTACAAGCATGAAAGCATTTACCCTCCCCAGACTTTGTTGAAATAAAGATATATTGTAATAATCACATTAGAGGTGTGAAGTGATTGACCAAATGTTGCACAACAAATCTGTAACAGATGGGAGACTGAGGTCACTAGCTTTCAGAGTGAGGTATCTATCTATCCCTGAATGGGAATGGTGTTGTCACTGGCCCAATTTGCTTGTGTTTGTCAGCCAAATTAGGATAGGCAGTACCTAATCCTATTTTCTCTGCACTAGCCGCTTTGTGTATGTGTGTAGTGTTTCCCAGCGGAAGAAGCAACTCTTAGTAAAGCATAATTTAACTTGGAGACTGCACTGATGCATTCTCTGAATGCCCATATAACATCCTGGCTACCTGTGTTCCTTATGGCACTTGCAGACCCATCATCCATTCTACATCTAAACTCCTCTCATGGCTTCTGTGCATCTTCCATGGGCTAACATCTAAGCACATGGCTATTGCCACAGAGCAGCTAAGAGGCTAAAATGTGAAATCAGCCTTCCCCACAAATGGGTATTGTGTAACCTTCACTGAGTGTTGTACCACCTTGAAGCAAAGATATTTGTAGACGTGAAGAGGGAGGAAAAAACACCCCTTCAGTTGGGTTCAAATCCTTGATTTGGTCATTTGGTCTTCTACTCAACTAAGATGGCCGCTGATTTTGGAGATATGTTTGCCCATATTACAAGAAAGTGTTTGTTTGTTTATGTCCATGCAAAAGCTACAAACTATAAAAATGCTTTGCAAGAAAAGTGACAAAGAAAACTCCTCACAGGATATGTGCTCAGGGAAAACTCTTTAGAGTTAAAGGCAAACATTCTGCTGAGTCATAACTACATTAATTTCCATATGTTAGAAAAGGAGGAGAAAGAAGAGGAGGTTATGGCATAAATGAAATGGGGGAATCCTCTAGTAAAAATACATATATATGTATCAGATGAGCTGTTGCTCCTTTAGGCATCTGCCTGAAGGACTATGCCAGACAAAAACCTTGCTTCCATATGGTGCTCTACAAACAAGGCACTCGTTAGTATACAAATATCGGCTGATTTCTTACATATCTTTTTTTGTTTGGCTTAAAGTAAACATTAGATACCATCCTTTCAATCTCTGCTGGAACTTCTGGTTCTAAGCATTAACGGAGGAAGTAGAAAATAAAGAGGCGTATTCTTTAGGGGCTGGCTAATGTAAAGGTAGCAAACAAGAACACACAACGACTGAACTAGTATCTATAACCCTCAGCCTCCCATTTCTTAGTATCCAGCTCTCATTAGATGCAAGACTTTTCACACTGGAACCAAGCTTGCTTTAAGCAAAGCTCCATTTAGCTTGGAAACTGCACTGATGTACTCGCTGAACATCCAGGTAACCTTCTGTTAGCTGTGCTCCTTAGAGTGCTTAGGGATTTAGGCAAATTGTTTAACTTGCAGTTGAACTCCTCAAAGTAAGTTCCTCATGCTTGGGTGCCAGCTGGCTGCACACCTTCTTGCTTGAGTGACTTAATGTCTGTCATTAATTGGGATGAATGAAACCCTTGTACCAGAGGGATCTAGGCTACAAAGGATGTGTATACTGGTTGGTAAAGCCCTGACTGATGGCAGCAAACACTCTGAGAATCCCAGCTTTGTTTGAAAGCCTTTGTAGCCGTACATTCAGCCAGTCCAAATATGAAGAAGTTTGAAGAGATATTAAGTGTTCTCTGAAACCTCATACCAGAAAGAAATACAAAGAATCTTAATAGCAGTTAGTTTTTAAAATTCAATTTTTTCAATTGAAGCCTCCCTTTTTTGGGCAGTAGTAATAGCATATATTCAGAGTAGAGATTAGCTCTGACCTGATGATATTTGGAAGTCTGGAGCTAATAAGCAAAAGAATACCTTACATTAAAAAACAGACATAGAATTACTGCATCACCCATGTGAATTGCTCTCTTGTAGCACAGTAGAATAGGAAGTGCCCTTCTGGGTCAGACCAGCAGTCCATCTTAGCCAAGTTCTGACTCTCTAATGGAGGCAACAGGAGATCCTGCTTAGAGAGAGCACCAAAGCCTTTGGGATCTGCTTCCCTCCTTGAGAACTGTGGTATTAAGAATGCTACAGGGCACGTTCCCACCCACTGCTCTTAAAATCCATTTGTGGATCTCTTATTCATGAACTTGTGCGAATTCTTTTTGAACTTGTTGATGTTGTCTATGTTTTACAAGTCCAGCAGCTAGTTCTGGGTTATCACCTCACATTCTGTCAAAAAATACTTGCCTGTATCTGAAGCCAGTCTTACATTACTTTATCAAGTGGTCTCTAGCACTCATACTCTAAGATCTGATTAACTCTGTGTTCATTTTACCCACCACTGCAATAGTTGCTATAATTTGTAAACCTCGCTCATAACTTCCCTTTACCTTTTCCTTCTCAATTAGGGAATTCCAATTTTTTCCAGTCTCTGTAAAGCTACTGATACTTCCCCTTGATTTCTATGCATCTCCTATCTCCCATGACTGCAAAGCCTAATTCAGTCATAAATGAACAACTCTGACTCTGGACTGCTGAGAGAGATCTATCCTGCAGAAGCAGCACTTGTAGAACTATGCTTCATGGGGTGCAAGATATTCCTCTCTACGCTCCCCTTCCCTTGTTCCCTAATTTCTCAGGGAGTTTTCCCTAGATCATACACGTTTTGTAGTTATACAGCTTTTTCTATTCAAGGACTACAGTGTTTTGCTGAGATTGATCGAACTTATTTCTTCTTATTCCTTGTATCTCAGCACAGGATGATAAGCCAAGAATCTGAGAAAGATGGAGATTTTCTCAAGGTTATATGATAAATATCAGTAGAATCAAGAACAGACACAAGAAAACTAGGACCAAAGAAAGTCTCCTGTCACCCATTGCTCACTGTGGTTCATTTCATAACTGAACTTGATAGCATTTTGATTTAACGTTACTTCAGAACTTTGTCATCCTGACTTCAAGCTTGGAAATGTAAATGTATGCATTAATTCTGGCTGCTAATTAGCTACTGGTGTAGACAGATACATGTATATGCAAACTTGCCTGGATGAAAGTCAGATTATGATTCTCTAAGTCAAAACAAGGCAAGGATATGCTCTCTCGTCAGATCATAAGAAGAAAATGACTAAATACTCTGTATCAGATCAGTAAAGCAATTACCTTTTTTCATTTCTAAAAAAAAAAAATCGAGCACACTGCTCAAAAAGTTTAAAGCTCTTCTCAAAACCGCCAAAATTCTTAGTTTTTTCAGTACTAAATACAGAAATGCATTAAGAAAAATATTCTGAAAATATTTTTTTTTCCATACTGTCTTGCCTAATGGCTGACAATTCAGCAATCAAGCTTTCATGTGCTTAGTTTCTGGGTCTGTGTAACTATTTTCCACATGTTAGTAGAGCGTAAAATAATGTGACATTGTGGATCTGCAGACAGCTCCTGTATCTTTGCTGAAGATCAGATTGTTATCACTCATTATAGGTGCAAAATTGAAGTGCCTCAGGTCAATATAAACATTGGTTTCAAGCCCCTGCAAGCCACAGGGGAGACACAAGCTCTAAGCAAGGCAAAGCTCTGAGCACGAAAAGGCTGACATAGAGAGGTCCTGTCTGGATGGACGTGCTCCTAGGAAAAGCAGCAGAGCTCTAAGGCTCTTTGGGGAGGGATGTCTTGGAGGAGAGTGAAAGGAAATAGATGAGAGGGAAGCACAGTAAGTACAGCACCAACTTCCTTTGTAACAACTTGTAGAAAGCCCAAGCAGGAGACAGGGTATTTCAGATCCTCAAACTGAAACACACAGGGACAAATGTTGGAGGGGAGTTCTGCTTTGCATACCAGACACGCTAGGCAACAGTCAGAATGATTAACTTAACACTTGGATAGACCACTGATGCTGCCCTATAAATAGGTCTTAGCTAAGTTTTCGGTTCCACATACTCCAGGGCTTAAATAAACAAAGGTACAGTTTAATTAAGATATCGTGGTACATGGGATCAAGAACTACATACCAGCCCATGCCTTTTTTTTTTTTTTCTGACTTTTCCCTGAGTATTGCACAAACAAAAGCCTCGATCTGAATTAACACCTAGAAGTTAAGGTTTTTGTCCAAAAATTACATGATTCTCAAGGGCTTGCAAAAGTTGGCTTTATTCTCATTAGGACAACAGTTTTTCCTCAGTGATTTTAAGCAAGGTGGAAAAACTTTGTCGATGTGGAAACAAGAGAGGTGGGACTGAGGAAAGAGAGGAAATCATGGCTTTAAGAAGAAACTGAGCTAAACTCACTGAGTGGCTATGATGCTGAAGGCACTGTGAAATGAACCACCTTTCCCACAGCTTCTTTCAGCTGCAGATGAACAGAGGAATGTTCATTTCATTCACTGGTTGTATTTGGGTTAAAACATGCACACAGCAGAACAGACACTCTGTCTGGTCGTCATGCAGCAAGGCTCTGTCTTGATCTAGTTAAAGTTGAATATAATTCCTTTTCAGTGTTGAGTTGTTCACCCATCTGTGTTGCATCCCTACACAGTATGTGTATTTTCCATATTAACTCCCAAGTCAAAACTGTGCTAATGGTGTTAAATAGCGCCTGTGTCAGTGGTAAATGCGTTGAGCTTTGGGGGTAGGATGCTTTTGGCCCCTAGTCTAAACAAAGCCACTGAAAATCCTTCAGATGAGCTTTATTTATAAGATTCATTGCATCGCTGCTCTTGCTGCTGTGAAGCTGGCTATAAAATTGTCCCAAAGCTAAATAACAGTGTGCTGCCAAGCTGATGTGATTGCCAACGCACTAAGTGCCCGATCCTCATCTATTGAGATAGCACAAACTGGAGTCTGAAGCTCAACAAAAGTGCCTTTGCTGCTGTGAGTGCTAAATCGTGGGGGAAGCACTTATCTGGTCGCTTAAAGAGTCATGAGCACCTAGTTTGGGTCAATGCCTAGAACTGATTTAATGCCCCGCTAATGGCACCTGGGTCTGCCACTGTGTTTGTGTTTTCAGAGTCTTCCAGGCTGCTCATAGGCCTCCTCAGGATGTTCCATTCCAGCCTTGCACTCTTTCATATAAATAAATAGGGAAAAAAAAAATCACTGAGGCCACAAGAAACTGATCTCTCAATTGAAAGGGGTCGGAAAAATATGGTTCCACATGACATCCTTATTTCTAAGTTGGACAGAGATGAGTTTGAAGGTTAGACTACTGAGTTGAAAAGGAACTGGTGAATGGTTGCAGCCAGAGGGTTGTGGTGAATGACTCTATGTCCAGGTGGTTTCTGACATGGGACCAATGTTCTTCAGCATCTTTATCAGTGACCTAGACAGCGAGACTGAGTGCATCCTCAGCAAGTTTGCAGATGACACCAAGCTGAGTTGTTCAGTTGACACAACAGAAGGGAGGGATGCCATTCAAAGGGTTCCGGACAGGCTGGAAAAGTGAGCCCATGAGAACTTAGTGAGATTTACCAAGGCCAAGCGCAAGGTGTTACACTCAGGTTTCAGCTGTCTCAGATACGTATGCAGGCTGGGAGAAGAACCCATTGAGAACAGCTCTGCAGAGGAGAACTTGGGAGTTCTGGTGGATGAAAACCTAGATGTGAGCCAGCAGTGTGCACTTGCAGCCTAGAAGGCCAATTATAGTCTGGGCTGCGTCAAAAGAATGGTGGCCAGCAGGGTGAGGGAGATAACTATCCCCCTCTACTCTGCCTACCTGCAGTACAGTGTGCAGGCTAAGGGCCCCAAGCACAAGAAAGAGCAGATTCAGAGAGGGGCCATGAGAATGCCTGGAGTGCCTCTCCTATAAAGAAAGGTTGAGGGAGCCGGACTTCTTGGGGAAAACTCACTGTAGCCTTCCAGTACTTAAATGGAGCTCATAAGCAGGAGGGAGGCTGACTTTTTACATGGTCTGGTGGTGCTAGGACATTCTAGCATTCTAGTTATGCTGGATGTAAAGAAGATATGATCACAGAGGTACGGGCCTGCACTAATGTACAAAGCGAAAGATGACATGAAGTGACTGAAATTTTGCTGCCCATCTTTGAGGCTGGGATGGTAGCTGTCAGTAGTTTCCAGAACTATTTCCTGAGACAAATCTGTTTTAAATCAACTAATGGAGAGGCAATTTTAATCCCAAATTGCTGTTTGCGTTTCATTTCTTGGGACTTTTGCATCCCATACTCTTCACAACGTCTCTGGACATGCACAAAGGGAAAGGCAATAATGCCAGAAATGCCTACTCTTACATGGGTCCCTCAAGAAGAAAGATGGTCTTGTAACATGAGCTGGAATGTTTCTCAAGTGGAAACTTTAATTCCCAGCTCCAATTCATGAAACACCACCGTGGACTTGAAGGCACTGGTTTGCTACCAAACAAAAGTAAACCAGACAGAAGGACAAAAGCATGCCACTGTTGATATGCTGACCCTCTTTGCCATGTGTTGAGTTTCTGCTCTGAGGAACAGTGATACTGCAATACTTATGTGAAGTGGCTGCAAGAATATTTTTCCATATAGACACAATCCACTTTTCTCTAACGCTGCTCTTGGAAATGGCAGAATTACTTCTGCAAGCATTTAAGAAATAAAAACTGCATCAAGAACAAAAGCAGTTTTGCTTCCAGCTCCACCTGTCAAACTGAAACCTGAGTCTCAGCAACACATGACACTCTTCACAAAAGGCAGCGCAGCAGCTGCCCTGCTTTCATTTACTGACCTCAGCATTTTGAGGCAGCACTACTGGTTAGATTCTCTTACTGAAACTGTGATCCTGATATTTTGGGTGCTAATAATTAGTGGGGTCTTCTTGTTATGGTAAGTGCTGAACCTCTCAATGAACCACCCTCTTTCATCCACTCCTATCTGAGACAAGCTCATCCAGAAGTATGATATCGCTGCTGCTCACACTTAAGTGTTTTACTGATCATATCCTTTCTGTCCCAAGATAAGAAGCGCTCCACTAGAGTCTTATTTATCTAGGAGATGAAGGCCAGTGGGTTATGGTAAGACTGCATTTCTGCAACAGAAATCTCTTCTAACATGCTGATAGCAGTAGTTTAAACCACATTAATGGCAGGAAGAGTCCTTGGTCGGAGGAGTCAGGCTGTAGATAGAGCTGGAGATGCCTGGGTTGGACTCCAGGCATAGGTATCAGCTTTGTATCAGTTTCTCTGTGTCTCTGTGTGCTCATTCCCAGTATGTGAACTACATGCTACTACACAGGACTACTGCAAGGGAACATCACTGCTGTGCTATCCGCAGTGTCTCGCTGTTGCAAGGCAGGAGTACAAAAGGGGTCTGAACTACAACTTCATACCACATTTACAGCTGATTTATAGATTTATTCTGTACATCCTAAATTCTGAATGTGAAACAACGCAGCACATTTGGTTGAGGAGGAAACAGCATGCCACATTTTTCGTGGGGCCTACAAATTTGCCCTTACAATGCTTGCTTATAGATGGCACTCTGCCTCTGAATTTGTTGCACAACTCTCTGAGGAAGTCTGCTAGCACTGGGTGGTCTCCCCAGGCTGCTGCTGCTTCCCGGCTTGGGAAGTGCCATGGTGGGGCAGTGGGATGCAGTCTGTGGAACAACTGACTCAGATTTCCAAGGACTTGCTCCAAAGAAATAAAAATGTGCTTTTCCAGTGACTTCCACAGAATCTGGATTGATCCCCAGATGTCTGTCAGTACTTCTTAATTGTGGAAATGCTGCTATGGAAACTAAGTAAAGGTGGTAATTCAGGAGACCAAAATTTTTTTTTGGAGGGGACTGCAAACTGCTGCAAGTTATCCTTGCTAAGAAGTTTAGTACAAGTCTGTGGTGTGGCTAAGACTGAGGCAACCTGATCTTAATCAAGAGTTGAAAAATGAACAAACAAAAAATTTAGAAAGCACCTACTTTCCCACCTTTCCCTCCGTGAATGTTTTGAAATCTCAGTTTTTCAATTCTCCCATGGCTGCCTCTGACTCTGAAGAACCTTCTCTAAACAGGGATCTAGCAGATTATCAGCTGAAGGGAGAAGAAAACAGTGCAGAAGTAGAACCAACAAACAGCAGATTGTTTGAAACAAAGCGTTACCTGCTTATCAACCTCCCCGTGTGAGGGACACAGCAGTTGTTCAGATCTCTGTACAAGGGTTAGTCTACTGTTTTGTGGCATCTTGAATTAATTTAAGTCTTTAATATCCCATAAATAGTTTTCTTCAGCTTTTGTAAATGAAATTTCCACCTAGTTCTGGAGAACTTGTAAATGAAGTTCTCTTTTCTTTGTCATAGCTTTTTCATTTTCTAATAATTGTCAACTTTTTTTTCCTCTCCTTCTAAAACTGTCTGAATTCAGGTTCTCATCCCCTTCCCATGTGCAGGATCTCCTCTGTGCAAGCTCTTAGTTTCTTCTTCATTATGCTTTCAAATCTTCCACCCTAGCAAGAGGTGAAAATAGTCATGTTGGCATGAGTCAGCAGAAAACTGTTATCTTCTTCATGAATCTAAATGTGAATTTACAAGTGATTGTATCTGTATTCTGCTATTCCACCTACTCCTGTTAATCCCTATATTTGTAAATAAGCCACTGCTGCACAAATTATGCTATTGATTTTAATGAGTTCAAATGCATGAAATTTGCTAGTTCTCATCAACACCCTGGTAGCACAATCTAAACACTGACTCAGCTAATGTATTCATCTCAGTGCCATAAAGTTATGCATACTTATTTTATTTAACGTAAGTAATTTAAATTTGCTTTTCCTTATTACCATAAAGAGACTTCAGAACTGTACTACTAAGAAAACCATTTGCTTTATAAAATTAAGACGGTGCTCCGTGTGTCTAAATAGCATGTAGGAATAATGAGATAAATAGAACTCCACTCAGAATAGTGGTCCAGAGGAGAGGATTGTGACCTAAAGAAGTGAGATTCAGCTCAAGGGGAAAAGGGGGGGAACAGGGACAGAATGTAACTAAGGACAAGGAAAAAAAAAATCATAATTTAAAATAATTATGTTCAGCAAAATAATATTTTTCAGTTCAAGAAAACTTTCTGCACTCATTCATTATGACACCTTTGCAATGAAGGACATAAAATGCTTGCCACTGGGAAAATTATCCACAGGGGGATAGAATCCTGAGGGGTTCATGACTTACCTAAAATTGGACAGGCTCTGTTGCAACCGAGCACTGCAATGACTTTGTAAAAGTAGAGAGATTTTTTATATGTATGTCACGTTTCTGCCACTCGGTTTCTCTGGGTCATTTAATGTTGAACTGTGGTAGCAAGTGCACGCTACCTGTGTGATAATATTTAGGCAACAGAGTCCTTTCAAATGCGCAAGCTGAGGGAATGATATGACTTGGCTTCTGGAGATACAGTTGGCTTAAGTTCTTCTACAGTAAGGGGATAAATAACACAGACTGTTATTTTACTTCTTCTGTGTGCCAGAAATCTTCAGGATGATAGGGTTTATTTTTATTTTTATGACATTGTGCTGAGGTTATGAGATTATCTGAACATGTCCCAGTATTTCACCAAAATCCTTGAGTGATGTGATGAGTTAATTAAGTACATGTAGTCCTCTATCATGTACTAAAAGGCACCCTAACTGATGAAGCTTAGTAGTTATGGTTATCCTTTATGTGAGAGGTTACAGGGATAAACTAAGATAAAACAGTTACTGTACAAGAGGCAGTCCTCACTAGCATAGCGACCCAGGAATGCCACGCACTTTTCTTCTTCCAGGCTCTTTAAATAACAAAGCTGAAAGCCAGCACCCCAAGCAGTTTGATTGCAGGAATTAAAACCCATCAAACCCCACGGCATTATTTTGATCCCTAAATTCACGGGATACCTCTCCAGGATCATCCCTGAAGTGACTCAGAAGCTGTGTAGGTCTCTCTTAGGGAAGAGACTTGTGTGCTAAACTGTCCTGCTGAGTTAGCACACTGTTAGGTACACTGAGCATCTGATGTTCATGATGGCCTTGGAAACTGCTCTTTTCTGAGCAGAGCAATTTGGGATTGAAAGTACTTTTGCAATCAGCAGGATCAAAGTATTCTGAAGTGCCACATGAAATACACCCTTAGAATGCCACAGAAATATAGAACCCTCACTCTTTAAAGTCACTTATTAAAGTAAACAGAGCAATCCTGGAGTTGCGTAATGATTTATTACTTTTAACACATGACTGTCAGTCTGCCCATGCTGGAAACTGTAAAGACTGTCTTCAGTGCACTGTGTCTTACTCATAAAGCACTAAAGCATTTTAACCTTTGCCAAGAGCAATAGCGTCAATGGGAATGAACATAAAATGACAATTCCCAATGAAGCTCACAAGTGTGAACGTATTTCCATGAGCCCTGTTCCAGCTCCTGCTGCTGGGCATTGCATCCCCACGCCTTTTTGAACAACATGAATGTCAGTTACCCGATGCGAAGAAGCTGGAAGTAGGATCTAAAGGTGGCAATGTACTGTTTTGACTTGGATGTGAAGATCACTCTTTGCAGCTTGTCTTCATCCATACTGCAGCACTTTGACACAAAAAGGAACACTTTCAGCACTACTATGCGCAGCCAAGTTTCTCAAACTTGACAGTACTAAAATTTTCACAGGCAAAACAGTTTGAGGTGATTAAAAATCTTTTAGAAACAGACCTAATATGAGGTGAGATATAAGACACAGTGCCTGAAAATAGTTCTAATGATTCTAAAGCTTTGCTCACCTGGGTCTAGAGATTTCCTGAGAGTAAACTATAATGCTTCGTATCTGCAAGGTGCTAAAGGAATTCCTCTAGGTTCGTTCTGCATTTTCCATGGTCTGTCTCTTGCATCACATTTACTGACTGCTACATGAACTGGCTTCCACCACGGTGCTGCTGAGTCAAAGCTTAGGAGTCTCATGCTAGATCACAAGTAGAAAGCTTGTAAAGAGAAGAGTCATACTGAGCATGTTTAAAATAGTTTGTTTTCATGAGGAAAGCTTAGCAAAGTGATCCTCAAGAATGTGTAGCAGAGGACAGTGAGAGATAGGCTGATTTAATCATGCTAAACACTAATGAGAGAACCATTTTGTGTAGATGCACTCCTGAGATTTCCATGGGGCACTGAGCATTCTTTACAGGCAAGATCTTGATTTTCGACTCAGTCAGCATTTGCTTTTATTTCAATGTGACAGTATCACTGGTAAATGGAAAAGGACAGGTGTGCTTGTCCCTCCCAGTGAGTCTGAACCATTCACTCAGGTTAGCCCCTTCTTTTTAAGCCTGAATAGCTTTTTGCATCAGTACCTTTTGTCTTACCAGTTCATCAATGCCTCCATTGGCACTTAATAGGGAAAGTTTTGATTTACATTTATCTTACCTGCTCAGTGGCAGCCCTGCCTGCAGTAGTGGGGTTGGAACTGGGTTTCTAACTCAAGCCATTTTGCGATATGTGAATATTTGTCAACTCAGATCCAGTAAGCTGTGTTCTGGGTAAAGCTGGCTCTCGTTCTCAACCTTTCTGCCTGCAGTTTTTCAGAGTCAGGTCTCTCACTCTTTTGGTTATGCATCTATATAGGAAAATTGCTATTTTTCCGGTTCTTGTCATTTAATCAGCAAGGTAAGGCTAAATAACTGAACAGCAGGAATATACAACTGTCAACATACAAATTGGAAGAGCTCTCATTCCATTTTAGTGAATTTGTTGACTAGAAACAGGAAACAAGGCAATTTCCTCTGCAACCTTGTTGTGGCAAGGGGAAAGGTGCTTGTGTGGGCACAGCAAAGCAAGGAAGTATGCAGCCCCCTTCACATTGCTTTGTAAACAGATTTGTTCGGGTCCTCAGCTCGGGTAAGCAAGCATCCACTGCCGGAACAAGTGAAAGTCCATGAGGCCTTGAAGGACATCTCTCTAAAGAGGCACATACATAAACAAGGATGTTGATATTCTTCTCTATCCCTCTTTGATAACCTTTTGTGACCCAACATGCTCCCTTTAGAAAAGGCTAAGTTCTCTTAATTGAACATAAATTTCCTGAAATTTTTTCTGGCAATCGATCTAGGAGATAGGGACTTGCGAGACACACTCACGCTGTGGATCGCTTTTAAATATTTCATGCTGGAATTTAGCTTGGAGCAGAACTAATCTGAGTGTATGTAACCTCAAGCATCCAATTGGGTTAAGCAGTAGTGCTTGGCGTCACTGATTCTGCCACTGAGTTTGGTTAATACAAAGTGCTTGTTTTGGCAGGTGATACTTCATGCCCCCCTTTTTGCAGAGTGTGAAGGTTTTTTTTGTTTCTTTTTCCGGCTGCTGCTCCCCATGGGTCTAATACCACATTCTTCTGTGGTGACTCTCCAATACATTTTTATTTATTCTACAGCTCTATTTCAGTGAAGAAATAAATAGTCTGCTCTAATTTTTTGGCTTCTATGTTCTTTCTTGCACTTTTCTGCTCTGAATGTAGGACTCAAGAGTTCTCACTTGTAAAGCTCCTCAGGGGCATGGCTTAATAGCTGTGTGGGTCAGGAAAACATCACAATCGACAGCTCTCTATAACTGGATTCTGCTGTTGCAGAGAATGGGATTTTTGTTTCCCATGGCAGGCATGGAGATAAGCTGCTGACAAACCCTGTGGGCCTTGCTGTTCTAGCAGAGGAGAAGAAGGTCTCCCGAATAGGGTTCTCCATCTTTGACAGATTATATTCTAGTTGTGTATTTAGAAATGGATAGCAAAGAAATAGTGTGAAGGGGAGAGAGAAGGTCTCTTATGCCTGTGCTCCTATAGGTTGAAATGCAAGTAAGCCTTGCTGGATAAGTAGTGAAAAACAGGACTGTCTTTTGAAAATAAATGTTCTCAATGCTTTATTTAGTGCTACTGATAATTAATGAATGAGCAAATGCTCACAAATGGTCACGAAGATGTAGTGGGGCTCGTGCCCTGCAGAATGGCTGCCCGCCTGGGAGCTGCTATGTGCTGGGTATCTGTGGGCCTGGCCCACAGGATGAACAATAGAAGGAAGCTCTGGCAATGCACACAGACAACATCTCCATCCCCTTGGTGACTGGAGGCTATCAGGCTTCTTCTTCCTTCACCTCAGTTTCTATATTGGTCACTTGAGGATAGTCATAGTGGCATGATTTGCAGGAGGGTCACAGTGCTGGCCCTTGTTCCCACAGCCTGCTGGAAAGCTGAAGTACTGTTCAAGTGCTAAAGAAATTCACTCCCTGGGAAAGCATATCCTGTGCACTCCCAGGTTGTATCCTCCCAGCCTGAAAACCTCTCAAGCTTTCTCAATCTAAACAGTTCCCATACAGAGATGCCTTGCTGCCCAGGCTTCTCCTTTTGCTCGTCTTCAGCTTCCCTTTTGCTGACCCCTGAGTGGCAGCAGCAAAACAACCTGTGAACATCCAGAGCTTCATGTGCTTTCAAAGCCAGGCTTGATGTTTTCAACATATTCTCTCATTTTCCTGCGTGCAGACTACTGTCTAACATTCCTGGAAATTCAGCCTGTGACTCCAGCCAATTTCTATGGCATTTTAAAGCCACACATATGTTTAATATATCTACTACTTCCTTCCCTAGGGCTTCATGCTTCTCTTGCCATTCATCTTTTCATACTGTATGCACAGAATGAGTTATCTACAGCATCATTATTGTAACGTATGGCAGTTCCCCACACCTACATGGCAAATCCATTAAAAACTCTAAGAGCCTCTGACTGACCCCACCAGTGTGAATGCTCTACCTAGTGGGAAACAACCAGAAAAAGTACTTTTCCCATTCAGAATTATGAAAAGGCCATAGAAGCAAATGTCCTTTCACGGTTATTTTCCTGACTCTGGGAAAGGGTATGAGTCAGTGTAACTAGGGGAGCTGGCTTAATCTGAAGCAAATGGACAGAAATGCTGTTTGAAACAGCCATCCCTTCAGACGTGGTGAGCGGCCGTGCAGCTTTGTCACGGATGTGAAGCTGACCCTCCCACTGAGAGCTGGCTGCAAAGAGCACAGAAGTAGGTAACAGACCTCTTCTCACACTGACAGGACTCCAGATAAAGCCGCAGCTCACTTGCCCCCAGCAGCCTTGTGTTATTTCCCCCATGCTCCTGTTCACCACAGTGCTGGAGCCCCTGCCAGGGGTGTGCTAACAAGGTGTAAACCTTCAGTCAACAGCAGGTAGTGACAGTCCTGTAACCACAGCTCAGCTGAGCCCTAAAACACTTTGCTCATCCTCCCAATTCTAGACAGGGTTCATTTCTAGTATACTTACGTATTTATGTTTGAGTTCTGCAAATGTAAAAGGTGCAAGGCTGGCACAAAGACATACGCAGAAAAATAAAGTCTGTTTGGGAAATACAGACTTAACATGTTTCTCCTGTTCTTCTATTAAGCCAAAATAGGTGAATGTACCCACTTGGATGACTGAGACTAGCTATGTAAAGTCACACACTTTACTCTTTGAAGCTGGATGAAGCTGGCTTTGTTGAACAAGTTTTTGAAGCAGTCAAAGCTGGGAACATTCAAAAAAATTCAGGCTAGAGAAAGGTTTCCAGGACAGCAGGAACCTCTTCAGAGTGACTGTCCTTTGCCACATCAGTGCTGCTGTGTCAGCTCATCTGGATCTCATGCCCTGAACCATTGCTGTTTACTGGCAACATCAGTAAACAGTAGCGAGGAGTTGGAGATAAAATAGAAATTGGAGGAAGCAGTACATGAGAAGGTTGAAAAGTCAACTGTAAGCACAAGAAGACAACTGTAAAGTACAAAGCAGAAGAGTTTGTTCACAGGATTTGGGGAACAGACATTAGTACAGGCAAAAAGAGAGGAAAGAGTGACAACTGAGAGGAGGTGAAGGAAAAAGTATATGCCAAGCAAGAGGTAAGCAGGGAATGCAGACACTGAGAAGGAAGCAAGTTGGGGAAGGGTGAACTTAGCCTTTCTGAAACGAAGAATTAGAGGCAGCAGTCTGAGAGATGTTAGTGCATTTTGTGACTCCATAGGGATCAAAGCACTGCCATGCTTCACAGTAAGCAGGCAAAGGATGCCTTGGACTCCACTAGGAAGCTCTTCCATTGCCTTTGCCAGTGACTACTGGAGACAGAAGTGGGCAAGCACTGCAGGAGTTGGTTGAGCACAGCCTTAAGAGAAAGATGTGCTGCACACATAAATCTTGAATCCTGGCATTCCTTCCCCAGCAATCAAACTGCAGGCTATATTTAGCCCAACCTAAGCAGAAACAAAGAACAGCAGGAGTAGGCTTAGCTCGAACAGCTGCCACCAGCTGCTCAGAGGGGATGCAGGTAGGGACGATGTCAGATGTAGTTAAATGAGATGGAACAGGGAACACAGCTATGCTTGAATGAACAACGCTGGCTTTTGGTTAGAATTGCTAGGTTTTATTAATTCATGGTTAGCCAAAAAGGAGATCGAATGTCAAGCAAAGCAGAATACGAACACTTCTTACACCACTGGCAAGACTACAGTGAAGTACAGAGAGAGAAGCAGAGGAAAGGGAGGAGACAACAGGTACAAGCATCTTGCCCATTATTGCAAATGTGTATGCACCTAGCCCAGGTTGCTGGTGTTAGAACTAAAGAGAATGGACAAGAAGCAACAACTGCGAGTTTGAGAAAGCCCACGACAGACTGGCTGATGAACAGTTGCTGTCTAAATGTTCTTATCTGTGTGTGGTATCACTAGTGTGGCTTCCGCAAGAAACACATGTAGGGGTGCTTAAGGGAACTGCTGATCCCAGTAGCTCCCTCTGCTTGATTAACGTACCCCCAAACCAATCACGCTGAGGCTGCTCCTAAAGCATCTCCTGTCTTTGTCAGCATGGCTAGGACCACATGTTCATGGGTGGCAGTGGTTTATTTGTTTAATCCACAAAGCCAGAGCTCATCTTCCAATATAGGCATCAGTGTCATCCACTGGATGGAAAGGTAGGTAGGGCATGTTACTGCAACTACTTGTTTGCAGTATTGCCTGCTTCTAAAGACGTATTTTTCTGCTAGTAGGTACACATGGACACACGCAAACTACCTTCAGCAAATATGCCCTTGAATGAGCTATGTAAAACCAGAGGTTGTAAAAAAGTGGGATTGTTTAATGATTATTTTACCAGTAAGAAGTACTAGGGAACAATTAATACAGCGGGCATTAAACTTGAGCACTGAACAATCACTTAGATGTCTGGTTATCACTGCTATTCTTAAGAATAAACAAGAAAAAGACAATTCACCTACTTTCTTAGTGTATAAAAAAATAAGTAAATCCATAGATTCTCTTTTCTGTATTTCAGATGCACCTTTAGTACAATAATCCTCCTGGGACACATCAGTTGGTATAGCATGAACTTCAAAGCTTTTATGGTACTTTTCCTTGCCTTATGAGCAGAGCTGTAAGCTCACTGACTAATCGCTCCTTAATAGCTCATGTTTCCTCCTCAAAAATCCCTGAAATGAAACTGGTGAGGGAAAACTGCTGCAAGGATTTGTGAAGAAGAATATTACTTTGAAATGGGCTTCTTTCCCAGTAACCCATACAGTGTTTCAAAAAAAGGCAGGGCTGAATTCAGTTCAGGCATTGCAGTTGGAAGTGATCCTCAGTGGATATACTCCCAGATAATGAAAACAAAATACAAATTTGTCTTAGGTGTCTCTCAACTTGGCTGTTGCTCAAATTTGTTCTGTAGGAACTTCCAAATCTAGGCATCTTTCTCCAGGTATGTTCCGAATCCTGGGTTAGACAAGGAATGCAGGGTAAACCAACACAGAAATCTGTTCACAACATTTCTAGCAGACATTGGAAAGACTGAGGCTGGTGAAACCTTCATTTCTGTCATGGGACAGGCTCTTTGCAGAGTGCTATTTGCTGGTGCCACTTTATCAATCATCCCTTTGTACAAATGAAAGAACGGAGCCATTATTGCATCTAAAGGTGACAGCAGCCCTGTGTCTTGGACACCTTGTCCCACAAGTAAAGGGTTTCAGTAGGTGCACAAAAGCAGGCACATATTTACCAGAGAGCTGGTGGAGATTTCAGTATTTTCCATCCTGCTCAAGCAGGTAGATGCCACGTGTATTTCCATGTCACATAGCAGAGCTGCAGCTGCAAAGACTGTCCAGACAGATGAGAAGTGCATCTGCCCATGGCTGAGCACACTGCACCATTCATGCGAACGCACAAATTTGAAGTGTTTAGCCTGGCACATACTGAGCAAAAAAGCAAGTTGGATAGCACATGCCACAGTTGGACGTTCTCTCTTTTGTTGGCCAAAATATAAGGGCTTCTAAGCAGAGGTATTTTTAGCATTCAGTCAACTGAGTTATGAGCTGGAAAAGCATCAGCCATGCTGCTATCCAGTACGTGCCCTTCTTTTGTTTCCTAGTTAATACATTTTCACTCCTCTGCAGCTTTCTGGGCACATACTGTACCTTGTGATGACATGGGAGAACAAGGCCTTTAAGTCTTCATTAATTGTTACTTCTGTATTTTTAAAAGGAGCTATTTAGGAAATTCTAGCTGTTGTTACCATAGGAATGAAGCTGTAGGATTCAATAGAAGAACAATTTAAATAGCAGTGTTAAAGTAATTCGCATCAATTTTAATTCTCCGCTACCTCCAATCTCCTCTTGGACATAAAGAACTTAATAAAGCTCTTTCTCCCTCAGTACCAGTTGACTCTAGTTCAAATGAAGAGGAGATACCCTGTTATCTATAGCAGGGCTTAGCAGTGCCCCTTCCTACCCACACAGCTCTGCTGCTTCTTTCCGAGTGAAGCAGCAGCAAAGTGCTCCTTGGCTTAGGCAGAGTTCCTCATCCGTTCTTTCCAGCTCGTTTAAAGCAATGTTTCTGCTACATTTATACAGTAAAAACTCGGAGAATGAAGCATCCAGTCCTGTGGATAAGAATGGGTTCAGTTGGAATGCTTGTACCTGGTGAACTTGCCCAGGAGAAACATAAGCTGATGAATGATTTACAGCTTAGTGTTAATTTTGATCTGACTGCCTTAACAGAGCACTCTTAGTTGCCCTTTTCTGAGTTGGTATGCCGCTCTGTTTCTATTTGCAAGGTTTAGGTCTACATTAAATACAAACCCAGGATGGCTAAGTTGATCAGTTAATTCTGCAGGACTTCTGCTGACAAAGGGGAGGCAACAAAAAGGAGAACAGTAAACGCTGACGCTCGGACTTGCTGTTCCCTTGTTTGTTTTCAAAACCTCTGAACTATGGAAACTTGATAAGAAACAAGAAAGTAGAGAAAAGGTTTATTTTCCTTGGCTTTAACTTTGGGATTCGTTCTTTGGGATGCTCTCACTCCTCTGACTTGTGAACAGCGTTCCACTTGGGAACATTGGGTTAGCGGTTCCCTCCCGGGTGAGAAAATCAGATTAATGGGAAGGGAGTACTTAGCAGAACAAGGAGTCTTGCATCTTACTAAACAGATGTGTAGCATTAATACCAAGATCAGGATGCTCACTGCCTCTCAGTATGGGTAACAACTAAATGGACTTTTGTGGTGCACGAGGGACAGTTACAATTCTCCATATGTCCCATCTCAACACAATACTTCTTTTGTCATAACTGCTTTGATTCACTGAACCAAAGTCCTACTCAGGAACTGGGAAAGGAATTACAGTATGTGTCTGTAACTTCACTGATGCTGTGAAGTGGTGAAGCCACTTACAGATTAAGGACCAAGTGCCTGGCTCTTCCTCAGAGAGTAAAGATGAGCCAAGAAAGCAGGCCAGCAACCACATTTTGGCATGACTATCTGGCAATTATAGTGACCTTATTTATCACCCAATGTCTCCTTTTAATCAGCCTCCTTTTCATCACACATCTAGCCTGGTCCAGTGTCCCATCTTGCATTCTTGCTTCTAGAGTCTGGCTTATCTTTCAGCTGTCTGGCCAAGCCTACCCTAGTAACCTATGGCCACAGGACACTGTCTCTACAATGTATTACAAACTGCTGCCATTGATAGGAAATTACATGGGGACTCTAAAAATGAAGACATTAATCTAGTAGGATACTTTGCCAAACCCAGCTATCTGGACACTACTCAGTGTCCAGCTCTGCTTTCAGCAAAAGTCTGACAGGTCTAACAGCTTCCACGTTGCTACTGCTGACTACAACCAAAAAGGTGCTTTTGGACACCATTACTGCCAGCCCCCCCAGTGACTGCTCTGGAATTGGCTGAGTTGAAACTGGATCCTTTTATGGGAACACACAAGAGAGTTCTTCATAAGCAAGACGGAAATTCTGGGATGCAGTTGCTGTTCAGTAGGTGTGGCTGATAACGCTCCAGAGCTTCCCCACCCCCTTAAATTCACCTTTGTTGTGCTGCCCACGTATTTGTGCCTTCATTTCCACACAGCTTCACACACGTGGTCACAGTCAAAAACAGGGGACCTTAGTCATATTTTATGTAATAAAATATGCCTGCATCTCAAAGGAGAAGAGGGAAAGAAAAAAAAAAGAGAGAGAGGAGTGACTCTGAAACTAGGATGTTTAATAGATTTGCATTAAAAACAATCTCCCACTCAGTTCCAAGACTACATGCAAACATTTCTAACGTAAAATCCTAGTTTAGTAAAATCTATTAAACAAACCAACAAACAAAAAAGGATACAACAGACAAAAATGAAAGGTTTTTGTTGATCTTTTGCTGGTGAGGCATTTGAACCTAATTGGCAGCTTTGCATTTTTAAACATAAGCTCTCAGACAGCTACAATTATCAGAGCAGAAGTCTTAGGAGGAGTGACTGAGGGAACTGGGATTTAGACTGGCGAAGAGGAGGCTCAGGGGATACCTCATTGCTCTCTGTAACTCCCTGAAAGGAGGGTGTGGCAAAGTGGTGGCTGGCCTCTTCTCCCAGGTAACAGCAATTGGATACTGAGGGAATGGCCTTAAGTTGCACTAGAGGAGATTCAGGTTGGATATTAGAAAAAATTTCTCTGCAGAAAGAGTGATGTTGCACTCGAACAGGTTGCCCGGGGATGTGGTGAAGTCACTGAGACCGCAGGTGTTCAGAAATGTGTAGGTAGACGTTGTACTAGGGGATGATTTAGTGGACAACATTGGTGGTAGGTGGACGGTAGAACCAGATGACCTTAGTGGTCCTTTCCAACCTTAATGATTCCACAGTCGGGGTGTGGGGACATTTTTAGTCTTTCAGTTTTCCTGAAAATGTTTCAAGGTCCCCTTGCATTGTTTTGAATCCACCCAAAAGATTGGACAACCACTGAAACCACCAACCAAGTACAAGTACTAAAAGAGCCACTAAAGTTATTTGCAAAACTTGGAGGGAGCAGCAAAATGCAGCAGCAGATTTACTAAAGCGCTTCCAGTTCATAAGGTATGTGGGAACAAGGCGTGGCGGGGGGGAAGGCAACAGGAGAGAAGGCACCGTTTAAACGTATCCAAGTGTATTAACAGCATTCCCTCAGGTATTTTATTCAAACACGTAGAATTTAATCTGTGCTGGCTTTGTGTAAGTGGTGTAATCTCTAATGACCTCTGCCTCATATACGCCTTTTTTCCTGAAGGCTGACAGAACTCCTTCAGTGATAGCGTTCTGCTAGAATACCTTTGGGGTAAACATACTTTCATAAACTGCTTCCCAAATTAACGAAACCATAATAGCAGCTTGTGAGCCACGGCCACGACTCTAAAACCAACATAAAAGTGACCTTGGAGAAATGGAGCTGGCTGCCAGCATTTGGGAGTCAGCCTAATACTCTTAAAAGTAGGTCCTACTCCTGGCTTCTCTCATGCAGGTTTCTCTCATATAAGCAGCACCTTACACCAAGCTGACACAGGAGCATGAGTGGCCTGAATCTTATTTCCTCTTCCTTGTGGTGCAAGGGCACATGAGAGTGGTCCTTGAGCTGCTAAGTTAATGCAACACCATTGAACTGCCTGAGGAAGCATGCAACCCTAACATCATGCTTGTTTGGCTGTCTTAAGAAAAGGATTTTTTAACATTTATGCCTCCCCCTTGTGTTTCTACCACGTGAAATCTCAAGGCTTTGCTTATTTCTCAGGTCTCTCTCAAAGCAGACTTAACACACCACATTTCTTGATTTCCTGGTAGATACGTAAATCCAAGAGAACACTGAAAAGAAAAGATCCTTTCAGGTGCCAAACTGAAAATGCTTCAGTGAAATCAGCACAAGTTACAGCAGTGAACACCTATCAGAAGTCATCCCACACTTAACAGAGAATCTGACCTTGGACAGACTGCAATATAAATAATGGAAATAAGAAACATAATACAAACATCTTAATCTAGCACAGGTTCTGAAGTGACAACTTGAATATTACTAATTCCCACTGCTCTAGTGGAAAAGAGGAATCTTGCCTTTCTGAGAAGCAGGATGGAGTTGGGGTGTGAAGTTTTCAGGTTTCGATTTTAAAGCGATAAACGTACTTTTAATTTTGGAGAACCTGGAGACAGTAGGGTGGAAAGCAAGGGAAAGAAACCCTGGCCTTACTTGCTCTGATAAGAGTAAGTTCACAGCTGTCCTACTGCACGAAGAGTTTGTACAGTGCTGCACAGGGGGAGCAGAAAGTTATCCGATGACAAGCAGAAATAAAAACAGACAGCAGACATACCTGACTTGCCCACGCCAGCTCGACCAAAGATCGCCAGCTTCACTTCTGCGCTCTTAGCCATGCTGGAGGAATGGAGTGTCAACACATTCACTTGATTATCAAAACTGAAGCAGCAGCAGTGTTCCCAGATCCTGTGTTCGGCTTCACCGTGTCATCGTGACGTCAGTGCAGAGCCTGGGGATGAACACCACGAGGATGGAGCTACAAGGAGCCAGGCGCTTCCTCACCACTCCCCCGTGTGATTTATAAGTCATGCTAACGGTGCTGTGCTCCAGCCCTAAGCACTGAAGTAACACCACTGACACATTTGGCACCGGGAACACAAAACCTACCTTAAGCTTTCCAGCTCTCTCGCTGTTTGCTTCACCTTGGCACTGTAATGCTGACAGATGTACTTATTCAACCCGAAGTACCTGCCTCAGGGCTCCAGGTAGGGCTCCTTATTCTTTTTGCCTCTGTGGGCTGCAATTGTTTCTATCTGCCTCCACTCTGATGACTTAAGACTTTTATTTCAAAGCCATCGCTGCTCACCAGCAATGCCTGCAGAAAGCTGATCTGTCCTCGAGCCCTCAGATTCCAGAAAGGTTTCCAATTGCTCAGCAGCAGTTGTTTAAAACCTCTAAGCACTTGTACCTTGCCCCTGCTAAACAAACCTGCACTCAGGAATTCTCCGGCACTCCTTTGAGCCGCCTCAGCTCATGCACACACATTCGGCAAAGCAATGGGGTTAAAGAGAGGATGCCAGACACCTGATAGCACGCTTCCAACAGGCCCCAGGGAATCGCTGGCTTAGCAGGATGACCTTGAGCACGTCACCTGCTCCGTCCTCGCCTTCTCGGACCTGGGCAGGAATACACTTAACGCTGCCCGTCCTTGTAAAGCGCACTCGGACACTGCCTTCGCAACAGAGGAGAACTTTACCGTTACGAATGTCTGTCGCTGCGCTATGCCCACGTTAGCTGTCCGTTCTCACAGCGGCAAAGCAAACTCTCGCTCCGAAGCAAGGCACGGCCAAGCGCTCATCACCCACCGGGCCGACGGAAGAGGGACGCGGGGCTCTCCCTCCCCCGAGCGCTCCGCCGCTTCAGCACCGCCCGCCGCGGTCCCGACAGGTGCTGCCCGGCCCGGCCGCACGCCGCGCGCGCCCACCCGGAGCTCACCTCCTCGCGGTGCCGGGCTGCGCCGTGGCGCTCAGCGACGGAGGCTCGGCCCGGCCCGGCCCCGGGCGCTCCCGCCGGAGGCAGCGGCGCGGCCGCACAATGCGGACACCCCGCCCGCCCGGCGGCGGCGGCGGCTCCCGTGGCGCCGTCCGCCCGCGGCTCTGCAGCGCCCCCTGGCGGCCTCCAGCGCTGCCTGTCCTTGCGTCTCGCTTCGTGCTGCACCCCGGGTGACTCCGCAGAACGCCAGGCACTCTCTCCCCGTCCTTGCAACAAAACAGTAAAGTGACTGTGAGGCCGTCGACCCAAACAGGCTTCTGCCAGCGCCCGCTCTTCCATGCAACCTCCAGCCTGCGTTATGGCAAAGGGGAGAGTTGTTATTTCGATTTGCAAATGGGGAAAATGAAGCATGTAATTGCATCAGTCCACTCGAGAGGTCAGAGCCGGGAATAAAGCTCTGAAGCAACAGGACAGCTCTTGCTTCCACATTTATTAAACTACGCAGCGATGTAAAGATACACGAATAACAGGCATGAACCAGGGCTCAAAAGCACTAAAAGTTCAGTGGATGTTCCTCCCATGTTTCTGTTCCAGCCCAAATCCAAATGAGACACAACATGAGGAAAAGAAATAGCTCTCTCCCCTCTGTCCTTCTCCATGCAAAATTAAATGAAAGTTTGGACTGGAAAAGATGTCCCCACATCTATACGCAAGTGCACAGGGAGCATTTAGGTTCTCCCCCACCAGCGCTGGAGAGAAATGAGCACCTACCATTCCCCACATGCTGTGCCAGCTGCAGGCACTCAGGATCAGATCCTAAAATAGTTGTACTGCATATCATTCAAAAGCAAAAAAACTAGAAGGCAGATGTGAAAGCAGTAGTGTGGTTTATGCCTTACTTGTTGAAAATAAATGCTGAAGCTTTAAGCCTTCATTCTTTGTTTGGTTTACATAATTTAGAGGGATTAGATTTTTCCATCCTCGTAAGAAAGCAACTGGTGAATGTCTATTTTGCATCTGGGGAAATGTGTGCTAGTCTGGAGGCCTGACATTTGTTTTGTGTCTATGGAATTCACCCTGCATGGGGCTGTCAAATTAAATATGATAACAGGCTTTTCCAAAGCAGTAGATAATTTATTGGTCATTAAAAATCCCAGTCGCCGTGCAATCTGCTTGCGATGAAGTCTCCTGGTGCCAGGGCATAAAAATTCACTATACCCCAATCCTGGACACAGGCAAAGATTTTGGACTGTTGAGACACAGGATCACATTTGTTGCTGTTTGCTTCCTCTGGCCTCATGCATAATGTTGATTGGTTTGGGTGTGCTTTTTTTTTCCCCTTCCTAAAATGAGTTTGGAAATTCATAGGTTTTAGTTCTGTAGACCAAGGACCTCGGATTTTTGTCGTGCTTTGCCACACATACATATTTCACCATCAGCAGTGGTTTGTCTGCAGCTGTGCCTGGCACCGTGTTTTCTCACTTGCTTTACCACTTGTGCTGATCCTGAAACATGCTTATGGGGGTGATCTTTGCATGGGGAATGAGACATAGAATCACAGAATTGTAGGATCATACTTCCACAGAGTTGTTTGAGTTGGAAGGGACCTTTAAAGGTCCAACCCCCATGCAGTGAGCAGGGACACCCACAGCTCCATCAGGTTGCTGAGATCCCTGTCCAGCCTGACCTTGAGTGACTCCAGGGTCAGGACACCCACCACCTCTCTGGGCAACCTGTTCCCACTTTCCTTGTGAAGACCACCACACTAGCTTCCTGCAAGGTGGTAGTGCAGATTGGTGTGACATTCCTGGCGTGACAGCCAGCATGTGAAGGTGATGTGTAAACAGGAAAGAGAGCTGACACGGTTCTTCATTACTATTAGAAAAACTACTGAATAAATAACAACACAAATATTTGCAGCTATTACTAAAGGTTCACAGAGAAACATTCTGATCGTTTTCTTCATTTTCACAGAATATCTTCCAAATGTTTCTGTGTTGGCTTCCAGCAATGTACATAAATCTGTTCAGTTATGCTAATCTAGTGCCATGAAAAAAAAAAAAAAAAATGCAACTTCATCGTTAGATTATGGACAAACTTTGTCGTTAGTTCGTAGTCATTATAATGCACTGCTGTTATAAATTAATGTTGCCTTTGCTTTTATTTTCCCTTGTAGCTCATGAAACACTGAGCTTATAATGCTGTGCTTCTTGGGTGCATGCTAAGGCTTTGTAACTTCTCTCAAATCTTTTCTTACTATATATAACAAAAATGAAACATTTTCGTTTTAAGATGCGGGCTTTATTGTTTAATAGGTGTTTATTTCTAGTGTAGTAAATGAGACCACAATCCTGGAAACATTTGCTTGTGTTTACTTTAAGCGGGCTTAATGAAGTAGCTAAGGAAGCTACAGATTCCCCTTTAGGAAAATCTGGTGCTGTGCTAACTCTGTGTCACTTCACAGGAAAACATCTATACAAGCATGAAATCCCTCACATACATCATTACTGTGTTTTTTGTTGTACATTCAATTAATTCAGGCCCTTGTGGAGATTTAAAAACCAAGCAGGTATTGAACTTTGCTGAAATTCAGGCTATAGCAAGCTCTGATGCAAAGTTCTGCAGCAGGCTGTAGTGGTGTTGCAGCCACAAGGAGGGAAGCAGAGTCTGGCTTCAACATTTTGTTTAATTTGGCTTCATGAGGTGCCAAAAGAGAGCACTGAAGAGGGACCAGGGATGCTCTTCACAGCATCTCGTGGATCTCACACATGCAAATACCTCTAACTCATGCTTTTGAAACCTAATGTTTTCTAACTCAGGCCTTCTATTTCAAACATTTGACATGTTTGCAAAGACATATGAAAATACATAGCTTGAGTTTTTTGCAGAAGCAAGATTTTTATAAGGTATCTTTAAAAGTGATACATGTGCATGCAAAGTTGATAAGCATGGTCCAATGGGAGCTGTGCTAGGTAGATTAGCAACGCATAAATTCATGTTTTGTAACACATGACAAATGGGTACTCTTCTGGTATTTAAGAGGGGCCTACAGGAAAGATAGGAAGGGACTCTTGACCAGGGAGTGCAATGACAGGACAAGAGTTAATGTATTTAAGCCAGAAGAAGGTAGGTTTAGATTAGACATTAGGAAGATATTCTTCATTATGAGGGCAGTGAGGCCCTGGCACAGCTGCCCGGAGAAGCTGTGGATACCCTATCCCTGGAAGGTTTCAAGGCCTGGTTGGATGGGGCCCTGGGCAGACCAGTCTGGTGTGTGGCAGCCCTGCCCATGGCAGGGGAATTGGAACCAGCTGACCTTTAAATTCCCTCCGAACACAAACCATTTTGTGATTCTGTGTTTCTGTTGCTCACATTCAGACTCATAAATTCTGCTAATCTGTGTTTCTCCACTCCTGTGACACTGACTTAGGTTGTATCCTGTCAGTCTGCCTTTAAATATGGGCAAATAGTGATTACATACTCATTTGGAATACAGCAGTGTCTGCACGTACTCCATCACAGTTTAATCCCTTATTATTGATTTTGTTCTTTAAGATTTGCTTTTCTGATATTGTCACTTCTCCCTCCCCACAAATGGGGAGATCTTTTAATAGTTTTTTGTTAAAGGAAAATTAATGAATATGTAACCCAAGAGAAAACAGGGTGACTGTAATTCTCTTGTACATATTAAGAATTATAAGATACTTACACTGAAGTAAGTTTGGACTAATAATTAAATCACCTACGTAATATTCTGTAAATCAACTCATAGTCTTCTAATAGAGAAGTCTGTGTTATGAATTTAATAAAGTACAGTAATGGTATTAAGAACCACTGCTAACAGTTGCAACAAATTTTGCAACAAATGTGCAATACCAGACTTTATTAATGAATGAGTTAAAACGATGTGTCATTTTAATTTCTTACAGATGTATTCATGTGCTTTGAAAGGACCAGTGGAAATTACCACCGATTCATCTGCTATCCATGTTAATGAATACTAGCCCTTATTCTTCCTCAGCCGTATTAGGACTGCAATGTGGATTGCCGTAGGGACCCCACTGTAATTCATCATTGCGTCAGTGTTCAAATTCTCTGGTGGAACCAGATATTGGTGCTGACAACATCTGGAGGTTTCCATCTCTCGTCTTTTTTCTACCTCTTTCCCTCCCTTTAATCAAGAGAATGGAAGGGGAAATTGCTGCCATCATTAATAATATGTTCAGGGAGCTGAATGACTGAGAGGATTTTGGAGGATATTTAAACCTAGAGTGTAGTAGATACAGATTCATTCTTGTCTCGTTTCCCTCTGAATGTAAGCACCACCCAACAGAAAATGCTGAATGAGGGCTGGGTGGGACAGCCCTGGTGCAGAGAGCCAGGCCCAGGCAAGTGCTCTGCTTTCAGCCTGGGGCCTTGCATGCATTGTGGCTCAGCTTCTATACAAAAGGTAGACCTGTTCATAGAAGTAAGACTGAAGAATATTTGCTTTGAACACATTGTAACATGCCCAAAGAGGCAGGAGTCCACACTTCCATCTCCCACTCTGAATCCAAGCAGTAGATTTGTTGGTGTATGCCATTTCACCTGAGTATCCGAGTGACTGCAGTATACATATATGGGTATATATGTCTATTTCATGTTATACACACTACTTCTATACTTGTATTAAAGATCGAGATGGGTTGTTCTGGATTTTAATTGGGAATATTTATCTCCCTGATCAAATCCAGATTTACTTCCTACCCGAGCTGCTCAGCTGCTAGCCCATTCTCAGGGGTTAGGGACAAACTAAGCTCAGGGATGCAGGCTGAAGGAAATCTTGAGTGTGGATTGTTGTTCAGCGTAGATCACATTTGCCTGGCCCAGCAGTGCATGACAATATGTACCTCATGCTGCCTTGGGATAATATGACAATGACCAACATCAGATAAGCATTTCAGCCTGGGTCCTTCCTGAAGTGGCCACTAGCATGAACAGTATGGTGCAGTGGGCATACCAAACACAGACAGGTAGCAGGACAGGGATTCAGGCTGCTGTCAGGGAGCATCCATAGACATGACTGAAAGGACCAGCCTTGCAGCCCTGCAGTTAAGATGAAGACAATTATAGTAGTCCCTGTCACAAAGAGTATTTAGTTTTGTTCAGGAAAACATTAAAATAATGAAATCATAGTGTTCTTCCTCAAAGCAATATGGTCTTCATTGGTAGGCTACAATCTTAGATGGGGTGAGGTGGATTTGGAATCCTTCTGAAAAATGGGAAATTCATCTTGGTGTCCTGTACCCACCACTGGCTGAAGATACGGTTAATATAAAAGGGGAGAAGATGAAGAATCTGTCACTGTGCTTATAATTTTCTCACCTTTTCTTTCTAAGCTATCCAAAAATGAAATGTTTCATTTCAGGTTGGACAGACCACTGCATTAACAGAAAATCAGTAATTTTTTTTAAGAAAACAAAACTTTTATGTTGATTTCTCACTGATGACTACTTCTGTATGTAAAAGCCTGCAGTGTTGTTTATAAAATCTATTAACATTTATAAGATCTCCAGAAATGTGCTGTGTTATTTCCTCTGTCCTCTCTGCTGTGCTTGGGAGGAGCTTATGTAAAGATAGTTCATAATCCTCCTTCACATGTAGCCCTTAAAATTCCTCCATGCTCTCACCCTTAAAATCATCTTGACAAGTTTTTGTCTACAAGTGTGTTATGCTCACTGCCTATCATGATCAAAATGACATTTTGACAATCTTTGCTCTTCTCCATGTATCTATATCAATCAGTTGCCTTCCAGGAAAAGAAGCATGTTGTGGTGAGGAATAACGCATCCTAATGCTCAGTGACTGCAGTGGTCTATGCACAGTTTATATCAATGTGATGGTGACACATCTTATAAATACCTTGAAGGAAAAATAGCAAGTGCATTTTTCAGGCAGGAAGTAGGTGATCTACTGTCCGTGAGGCTTGAAAACATAAGTCACATACCCAGTGTTTCGTAGAATCATAGAATATCCTGAGTTAGATAGGACCAGCAAGGATCATTCAGTCATTCTCCTGGCTCCACACAAGTCCAGCCAAAATTCAAACCCTCTGTCTGAGAGTGTTGTCCAAACTCTCCTTGAACTCTAGCACTTGTGGCCATGCCCACTGCCCTGTGCATCCTGCTCCATGCCCACTGCCCTGTGGTGCAGACCCTGTCCCTAACCCCCAGCTGCCCCTCCCCTGACACAGCTCCATGCCGTTCCCTCGGGCCCTGTCGCTGTCACACAGAGCAGAGCTCAGCGCTGCCCCTCCGCTCTCCTCATATGCATATATATTCCTTGGTGATGTTTTGATGAATGGTCTCCAGGATTATGTATCACTCCTTTTTCTCCGCTGTATTTGGGGACAAGATCTGGAGGGAAAAAGCAACAATTGTTTGGATACTTAATTCCAGTACTACTAGTGTCGTCTAAATATTTTTTGGAACTAGCCCTGATTTCATGTGTAAGGCCACAAAAGTCACGCAGCCTGTGACTCCCTTTTCCATTCATGAACAGCTGATGGGGGATATGAACTTGTTCGGGTATTACAGTAGTTAGCCCAAGTAGTTAGTCCAACTCAGACTCTGTTCTGTTCTGCCACTGGAGAACATGAGGTGCTCATGGGTAATTCATCCTCGTTGGAAGTCATTATTGCCAATCAGTCTTGCTTTTGTGCACTGATTACTGTTATGAAGTGCACCAGAAGTTTCTGTTGGCAACAAAGGCCATTAGGCACCATTTTTAAACAGGCAATAAATAAACCAACACACAACTTTGTGAGGAGGGAATGAGACAAGCAGTCAGAGATAACGGCCAACCACGCAGAAGGCAATGTAAACCAACAGACGTTACAGAAATGAATTTCTCAGCATACTATTCTGTGAGGTGGAATGACTCCAAAAGGACTTATTTTGAAAGGCGATTAGTAATGCTATAACTTCAGAAATCTTTTAAGAACCCTTTAAATTCCTGTTAACTTCACATTCAACTGAAAGCAAAGCTTAACAGATTCAGTAAGACAGAAGCAATGAAAACAGCAGAAGCCAACACCTACAGATCAAGCTATTTCTTAGGATATCTCATCTTTATATATGTTCAACCCCATGGAAAACAGTGTAATAATATTGTGGAGATTCACTAACCAAGCAGTAACTAGTTTATTTAACCTTCTTATTAATTCAGTATCCACTGAAAAGAGGGGTTGTGGGAATACAGTTAAGAGTGTTCCTTTAAGAACGCTATCTGCTAATGTCTCTCCTACACCCTTAGTATGATATCATCCACAATAATAATGTCATTCAAAAATTCATCAAATGTTTTGGCCTCCAGACAAAAAGATAATTAAATAAATAAATAAATAAATATGTTCAACTTTAAAATACTTAATGCTACCACTTAAAATTAGTTTCATTAATCTTTTGTTTTGGCTTTGTCAAAAAGAAAACCAAACCTCATAGTTTGGAGCAATGAACATAGCTGCAAAATCCTTGCTCGGTTTAAGAACATCGTGTACGATGGCACATTGTTTGTTCTGTTGTTACATGAGTCTTCTGCCTCAAGAATGAAACAGTGCATTTTTGCTAATGTCACACAACACTGTAGTTCAGCCACTTCATGCATACGAATGCACAGCAAATGGGCACTGAAAAAGAATGTACCAAGTGAAACAGCTTAGTTTAACAATATTTTGGTTGATTGACTAAATTCATTCTAAACTGTCCTTTCTTTGTATTCAAGATCATTCCTGTCCTAACAATAATTAAAAAAAAAGAATCCTGAAGATTTTTCTGTAGTGTTCCATGTTGAGACTAAAATACCAGAACACCTCACAGCATAACAGGGAGGCATCAGTATATGATTAAGTGCCATGCACAAAACAGAGAAGTAAAGTAACTCAGATGAATATAGCATATATTTTAAATGCCAGTACCAACGTAAGACTTTATCGTCTGCTTACCTAAAATAAAAATTGTGAGATAATGGTTCTGTTTTAAATTTCTTAACATCTGTTTAGAAAGCCTTGAAGAATTATGAAGAATTCATTAGTACGTTTTCTGGAAATCAGCCCCCCAGCATTGTCAGTTGTGTTTGAAAACACCAACTATTGTCTAAGATCCCTATTAACTGAATCAGTATTCATCCTTTGAGTGATTTAATGACTGAATGCTTGATTTGACATATCTCAGACCACTTTGACTTTTAGAGAACAGTGATCTAGTATTTTGTAAATACAGGTTCCACATAAGGTGCTTCCAAGCGAGCAGCCAAATTGAGGTAGCCTAAGCCACCCACTTTGAATACAATATGGATGTGTGTATGAGATACTTTGCTTTTATTGTTAGCCATGTAAGTGTGCAGGGACAACTTTTCTGTTTTATTTAAAACACTTTATATTGTTCCCTGTCATGATCCTGTCAGACAGGCTGAGAGTCAGGCCCACGTACAAGATATTCATCAAATCAATTGCTTGAATATGGGAAAAATATTCCCAGCTGTGGACAGTGGTTTCATTCTGGCCATTGCTATTAACTGTATTCCCTCCAAACCACCTACAGAATGGCAAGTTATTTCATCTAATTTTAAGCATCTAACATGCATCTATGCTAAACTTCTGTAATCTATGGAGTTAGTTCTAGCAGGTAGTTCATCTTACCTGTCTCTGAAGGCACCTTGAAAGCACCAATTGTTTCAATACAAACCATCAACTGAACTGTCAGTATAATCTATTTGGAGCAAGACAACACCTAGCTGGAGATGGGTCATAGCAATCCTACTTCCTCTTATGGTCAAAGTAATCTATTTTAATATGAGATGCATTGAGTCCAGTGGCACTCATTTTTCCTGTTAACTGAGAAATATTTAATGTTGAGTGTTTAATGTTGACCATGGAATTTTGGTCAAATGAATCCTATTGCTATCTGAAGCTATGAAGATTTAGCTCTCAAGGTTTATCCCAGTGTGATATGTTTACTAGAAAGTGACTGCCCTGCAACTGGGGATACAGGAATTTTCTTAGTTCAAAATTGGTATTTATATTCATACTTTTGTCTCATGAGGCAGGTTCGTGGCTTTCATTCTTTTTACATAAGATGAGCAACCTATAAAAATGACATATTTTTACAGTGTAATATTTTTACAACAATTATTCTATATGGCTCAGGCATCATGCAGTTGGGAGGAATGTCGTAGTTAGACAGATTATCTGTGACAATGGCAAGGTCCTTCAAGGCAACATTTGGTGGAAATGCTGAGCTCCAATGGGAAAATAATGAATTGCATTATATAATTAAGAAATGTATCACTGAGTATACACTCAAAGAAGGTGAATTAAGAAGCTTTGGGGTAGATTGATTCAAGAAATTCCTTTGACTTTTTTGGTATATGTTCTGAGTTCGTATGGAAAAGGCTTATAATACAACAATTTATATACGGACAATTTAAATCATTTTGTAAGCTGCAGCTGCTATAAAAGGCAAAAGCTTTCTTTGTAGGAGTTGTACCTGGATAAATGTGCCACAGCAGTTTTCAGCAACCTTGCTTTCTGGAAGACAATTTGACACTTAATTGCAGCTCTTAAAAGGATGTGAATAGAAGCTAAGAATTCTAAATAACTTGTGTATCAGTTCTTTCTGATTAAATTGAGCTACACCCATACTCCAGAACCTGGACCAAGTTTTGAAGCTTCCAGCATGAGCATACATCCAGATGTTTTTCATGCAAGTATGGGCGAGACCCCAGCACGCACCAGCGCTTGCAGGCTGCCTCGCTTCCACTAAGAGGCAGCTTGTGTGTTGCCCAAATGAGAGCCAGCTGGCAGCAGTATGCAGCTAAGCAAATGAAGACAGGGGAAGCTAACAATCAGCTTCTCTACATTCAAGCTATAGCCTCCAAAACTCTCTGCTAATTGGTATGCTCCTTCAGGCAGAATTTGGCATTCTTTGCTTTGGCTTTCTGTGGAGAAAAAACTGTACGTTGACCGGAATATTTTAAGGGAATGCCACAGGGCCCAGAGCAGGTAAACAGAGCCTTTCCAATCTTTTGTTTTTCTGTAAAATGAAATGAAAATGTCAGACTAAGCTAAAGAATAACCTCTGGCCACAGCCTGATCACAGGCAGAAGAGGTGCTTCTTTGCAGGAAAACTTACTGGTTAGCAATAGTTGCTGTGACACTTGGTACAGTGTACCAGGAGGGATAAACTGCAGGTTTTTATGAAGGATCTAAATGAAAAATAATTGTGTTAGATCCACTAAGTTACCTAGTTGTTTTAACAAAGAAATCTGCAAGATGGAAGTATTGCAGTTAACAGTAGTATCTTCTGCTGATTTTCCTGGCTCTCAATAATTACTCACAGGGCTTTGCCATCAGATGCTCTTTTAAAGACATAAGTCTTTCACTTATTCCTGTGATCAGCTAGGCAAGGAAAGGGGACTTGTGTTGTCTGGAGAACTGATCAAATTATTCAGGAATCACTGATGTGTATCCTGCAAAGAGTGTGATAAGATAGTCTGCTCTTAAAATGCCCCTATTCTGCATCTGCCTCAGCTTTGTTTTCCTAGTGAAGATTGTGTCACTGCACTTCTGTTGTTGTTGCTGTTATTGCTGGAGTTTTGCTAAACAAGTAATCTACACAAAATAATATATAACTTACACAAGACAATATTAATGTCAACAAAGAAGAACTAACACATATCCTATTGGTATCTTAAACTAAGGTAGATTTTGTTTGCAGGATTGTGTGTGAGATCAAGTCCTTGAAATCATGACTTTACCCAGAGATATTTCTCATGAAAATATGTATCTACATACACTAACCACTTTGTTCTTGTAGGATATTAAAAAAAATCCTTTGAGGGGGAAAAAAAAACAAAAAAGAAAAAATAATATGAAAAGCCCCAACACTTGGGTGCTCAGCTTATTAAAGCAAAGCAGGATTATTTAATCATTTGTTACAATAGAAAGAATTTGCTATTGTAGTAAAACGTTGAATATTCTAAATTCTCTCTCTGCTATTGTGGTAAATGTAAAAATGATCTACGTAGGGTAGTTTTGTCTTAAGATTAACTTGAGCTAGTTTCTTAATTCATTTAAAAGAAACTTAAAACCAGGAAGGAGACAGACTTTTTACAAGGTTTGATAGTAATGGGACAGAAGGAAATTCCTTTACAAAAGAGAGGAGATTTAGTTTTGGTGCTGGGGGGAAATTTTTTACTGGCGAGGCCCTTGACCAAGCTGTTCAGAGAGCTGTGGATGCCCCATCCCTCACCATCAGCTTGGATCAGGCCCTGGGCAGCCTGATCTGATGGGTGGCAGCCCTCCCCACAGTGTGGGGTTGGAACTGCATGGGCTTTAAGGTCCCTTCCAACCCAAACCATTCTATGTTCCTACGATTTACTATATGCGGCAACATATTTTTCAGCTAATAAATAAAGAATAGAGGTTTTGCCAGATGCATTTTCCCTAAATTATGATCGACTTTAAATAGATTGGCTTTGCTTCTGATGTAGTTTTTCTATTACACAGCTTGTCAAAGACATGATGTGATTGTTCTGTACTGCCCTATTTAACTGCAAAGATTGCTATAAGCTGCAAATCTACTCACATAAATGTAGTTCAGACTCAGCTACTGTCAGAGCTACGTAGAGAAATTTCATAGATGTCTGTTGTTTGCATCCTTCTGAGGAGGGATGGAAAGAACAGAATTTTGCCCATCAATGTGGAAAAAGATGTTAAGTACAGTAGTTTATTACAATTACAAGATATTAACCAGAACTTTTATGTCAAAGAACTTTAAATTGTGAATTCGTGGTGAAGTTACAGTGGAGTTGAAGTCTAGAGCATTGTGAAGGGTTGTCTTCAGGGGGTTTTGAATTCCACTAGAGTAAAGGAAAATACAGGTTTTTTTCCAGCAGTTCACATATGAATGAGAATCTGTTCCCTAGTGTACCACAGATTTCAGATTTCTGTCCCAATGACTTTTGCCAGAAATATCATGAGTTTGTTTTTCAAAAGTCTTGTTAAGTGAAAAGTTTATTATCTCGCATAGTCATGCAGATCTGTGAAGCTTACTGGAACATATTAATGGATTTTAATCTCTTTCCCTCTTTTTTTTTTTTTT
>VXAB01004878.1:534105-590456 GCA_013399175.1 Odontophorus gujanensis
AAGCTTTTTTTGTTTATTGTTTTAGTTTGCAGGAAGCCAAAGCCTTTGTTTTTTTTTTTTTTTCTTTCTCATACCAAAGAAGAAGAAAAAAAAAAAAAAACATACCTTGTTTTGGTTCTACGCAACTGGAGAGGGCAAAGAGACTTTTTAACTAGTGGCTGACTGTCTGACACCAGCAGTGCATGAATGCATCCAATCACCTAGATAATAGTTTTCCGAGATTTTATTTAAGACGCTTAATTGAAGTGATTCTCACTTAAAAATGTAATAATATGTAAGTGAATCAGGCCCTGGGCCTTGATTTTCATCCAAAAGATAAAAGCAAATGAAGAAATTCAGAGAACAAAACAATGGATAAAGAACTGGAACTGAATCATTTCTGGAGAAAGATTTAGGACTAATCCGTCCAAAAGAAGAACTACTTTGGCCCTGATCCAAAACAGTACTCAAGTCTTTAACTGTGATTCAATCAGCAGTTTCATGTCTACCCAACTGCTCTGTCAGCTGGGGCCAGGTGATTGGTAATTTGGAGGGCTGAATTCTCAAAAAAAGGAGAAGATAAGGACTGGTAAGGAGCTAAACCTGCATGAGGTGGAACGATCTTGCTATGAGCTTTTCAACTTGCTGAAGATTAGTGGGGAAGTTGTAACAAAACATACTAAAGGAAAATAGCTTTACAATTAACTAAACATCTACAACTTTTGGCTTCATTTTTTCCCATTATAATAATTTCTCAATGATTTTTGAAGCAAAACAGTGTTCTGAGAACTGTACGTTATCATTATGGCAATTGTTTCCCTCTTAAAATTTTCCATCCAAAACTGCAAGGATTAGGAGTTAGATTCAGAATTGAAGTTGATTAAAATGCCTCCACATCAATCTCTAGATAAAAGATTATTGCTCAGCTTTCTTCTCAAGAAGCTCTGCTGTGAGTCTAGGTTTTTTAGTGGCATGGTATACACTACTTCTCTGTTTGCATGATTTTGAAGATGCACAATGAATTTAATGGTTCAAGTATGTAATGTATTCTCAATTATTTTCCATCATTGTACTTATGCAACCTACATCATACCTGATTCCTTTAAGTTATTGTTCCTTCAGCTGAAATCTTAACTGGACCATTTGAAATGATTCCTTCATGGTTAGTTACCCTTTCAGGTAGACAGCAGAGAGGTATTTTGGCTGTGGGGGGAAAATGCAGCACTCTGAATGCTGGATTACTGCTTGTAGGCAAGTATGCCTGTGGAAATGTCAGCAGAGATGGAAATGGATTGTGAGTAACTTCTTGTCACTGAATAAACATTAGGTAAGAAAGACCACTCAGCGTTAAACAAGGCTGGAGAACAACCCAGAGCACTTGGAGTCAGCCTGTAGCCAGCCAGCCTGGCTTAGTGGGTGACATGGATGAAGCTGATCTGTGGAAGGCTGGATTCATAGCAGGGTCTGCCCTGGGGTCTCTTTGTTCCAAGGCTAGAGTGAATTTCAGCAAAAAGGAGCAGGCCTGCTGGCTCCTGGGCTGGGGCCTTGACCACACAGACTGATGCTGTGGTTGTGCTTGGAGTGGTTTCATGTCCCATAGGGCTGATTATGCCTGGTGCTCTGGGTCTGGTACGTTTGGGGGTTTGCATGTTCCTTTCCAAATGAAATGTGATAAAAATTTGCTTTTTACAGAGTGATTTGTGGAAAACAAAACAAGTATCCAGAGCTTATATTCAGGTCACAGTTCAGCTTCAAGTTCGAGCTCACACTTGCTGGCTCATAGTTAGCTAGTTTTGAACTCCCAAAACTTCCCAGGATCTGCATTAGGATCCAATTATTATTTTTTTTTTCCCTGGATGTTTGGATCCGGAACTGTGGCTTTTACTGATTGAGAAAAGATATTCTAATCCAGATATGGAGTCTATATCTAGATTTAATTAAAGCTATCACTAGTTATAAGCACATGTAGAAAGGAAGAAACGGATGATAAAGAAGGTGACTAAATTCCTCAGCAAGAGGAAAATGTTCATTTTCAGATTCATTTGTGCTTGGACAGAGATTTGAAATAATTTCCAAATTATTTATACAGACTGCCTCACTATGTCTTAATCTAAACTGGACATCTTTCTAAAATGATGCTTTTAAAAGCTCTGCTATAAACTCAGTATAAAGTACTGATGTGATGCAGGAATCTCTAATTCAGAATCTGTGGTTTATGGCATTTTAACATTTCCACTGGATGATATACTGGCTAATCATTACAATGATTAAGAGGAATACATGAATGAAAGTAACTGCAGATGGTCCTCAAGCTGCTATAGTGCCACATGCAGATTTCAGAGAGACCTCCAGCTGTTTAGGCCCTCATTTTGCAGATCAAGGCTTGCCCCAGGATTAACTTTTACTGCAACCCCCCACAAGACATTGACCACCCAAATACATACTAAGAACATTTCTGCAGTGTACCACTTCATTTTCATTTATGCCACACCTCATTATATGTGGTAAATAAGTGTAAATAGCAAACAACCAACAAGAGTCCTTTTGTCTACTACCCCACATGGGAATCATCTAACCTTAATAGGGAAGAAGTTCTTTTGGAACCCAACCAAGCTGGTAGTAGTCCTCCTACATTTGCTTTTCTTTAAGAAAATGCAGTTCGTGCCCTTTCCCACTGAATAAATGTTTCTAATTATCTGAAACATTTCACATTTTTTCCAGTGTTTAATCACTGCTTTCCAAAAAGCCTGGACTTAAAACAGAGTCTGGAAGCTTTACATGGCCACAGCCGTTACTCTTATCTGATTTAATCTTCCCCACCTCAGGCATAATTTACAGTTATTTGATCTGTTATGTAGAATACATCCAAGGTTATTGACCTATAGCCTCCTGCAGTCTCACTCACGGAGGATATTTCAGGGCTGCTTTAGCTCAACTGAGCAATAATATTTTCCAAAGCAGCCCCAGTGAAACTTGTTGGGCTAGCTCCTTGTTTAGGAAAGCCATGGTTAGTGTGTAAAAGTATTGGAGTCCAGCGCTGCTTTCTTCATGAAAACACCTGCTAAGGAAATTCTGCAGTTGGTTAAAAAAAGCTAGATAAATAAATAAAAATCAGTGCCTTTGTCATTACCAGGATTTCTGAAGAAGGGAACCTGTACTTATCTGAAAGTCTGTGGTTTTTTTAGCAGTGTAGACCACCCTGAAATGTTTATTCATTACTTGCTGAGGACGGGAGAGGATATCCAGGCAAGCAGATGGGGACACATACTGCAGAAGTAGCCACCTCCCAGCACTCGGATGGCCTCAGGAAAACTGGGATTAATGATACATTCTGAAGTAGGTAGAAGCTGACTGCCTCCTGGGAGTTCAGCTTTGAAATTACTGTCTGTTCTGCTCAAGACACTTATAAAAATAATAATAATAAAAAAAAGCTATTCTGGGGAGAAATCCTGTTTTCTTTCTTTCTGATGTTGTTCTGATTAACTTAATAAGTCAATGTATTCAGAAAGTTAAAGCAGATGGTCTTTTGAAGATGAAAGTGTAATTAGGGATGTAATCTATCTGCACCTCTGACTGTACAAATCCTGTAAGGAGCAGTCAAGAGAGAGTTGCATGCACTCCTTAATCCTGATGGTGGTGGTGACTCCTTGGCTGTTACTGTGTGACCTTTTAAAGGCTTGTAATGGAAAGAGGAAGAAACGTCTCCTGCTTCTAAAAATCTAGTTTACCATTTTGGCCTATGATAAATGAACTGCTTTGTTACAGTTACCATTAACCCTGTTTGAATCCCAAGAAAGGCAAAAACTGTAAGCATGTCTGCCTGGCATCAAGTGTGGAAGTAAGCAGCATTGCCTCTGTTCACTTCTGGCTTACTGTGCTGATACTGAATTCAAGAAACACAGAATTAGAGACTTATGTAAGAATGTATTGGATGCAGCATCAAAGCATTGTCTTGATCACCATCATCCATTCACAGTCTTGCAGAGTGCAGTAATGCATATTTTCTTGCTTATTCTTAGATTTGCAGTTTAACCCATGAGAATTACTTTTATCTCTTGCTGAGATCTAGGGAGCAGACAAGCTGTACCAGAGCTTTGATATATTAGCTGATTACAGCTTCTGGCAGCCCTCAGTACAGAGTTTCTCAGTACCAAGTTCTCCAGAGGATTTCTGAGGGTGGGATTACCGTTAAAGCTTTTTTTTGTTGTTGTTTTTCCTGATCACAGTCCTGCTGCTAATAGTGTGTGTGAAACAAAAGTTCAAATGTTGGCACATTCTCCTTTGGGACAGCAACATTCACAGTGCATAATTTTCATTTCTCTAACATGCTGCTTGATGGTTTTTTTTCTGATCTGTAATGCATATCCTATGGTTATTAGTCTTGTTCTTAGTTTTTCCCGAGTGCACGTAACTTTATGTTATACAAAACAAACAAACAAACAAAAAACAGATATGATTTGATTGTTTTTCTGTGAAAACAGGATATCAAGAACCAAAGAAGGAGGAATTCCTGCTACCTCAGATGTCAGATAACCAGTTTAGAAGCACAGTCACTGTTCAGCTCTGATAGAGTCATTGTAAAAAGTCTAAGAGCTGAATTCCCTCCAAAAATGCTAGTTCTCCCCGTTGACAGTGGAAGGATAAAAACTGTAACTTTGTTCTTAAACTTGATGCTTTAATTTGGAAGTAATTAGTTATTGCCCTCAAAGCTAATAGTATCATTTGAGGCTTACTTATGTTCCTTATGTGCTTTAAAGTCTTTGGTAGAAATTGAATTTTCTCAGTGTTTTTCAGGCTGCTCTGGTTTGGAATAGATTCCAAGTGACGAAAATGTGAAAGATGCCACTGTATCATCTTACCAGATCCATGACAAATGTACACTGAACAATATTTGTATCTGGTGCTCTTCGTGGAAAATGAAATATTAGGTTTAATAGGATTTTGCAAGGATTTAAAGGAATTTAAAATGATTTTTTTTACTCCCTGTGAGTTTTGGTTCCTCTCCTGCACTGCTAGTGAAGAAACTGGAAATCTCATTCTCTCGTCACGACAAGTAGGAGAGCTGGGGTCCAGAAACATGTACTTTGTGGCTTCCAGTGGACATCTTAGAACAGAACAGTACATCCTTACCATATCCCAGCTAAGTACTCCTCATTACAATATATTGGCACATTTTCCACTGGAACTTAGAATCTCCCTTAATTGCTACTGCTTCCCGAATCCCACTTAGAGACTTCAAGGATGAAGTGCTGCCTTCCCACCCTCTTGCATGCTCCTTCATGAGCTAGGAACAGCCGCAGGCAGGGCTGAGGTGCCCACACTTGGCCTTCCTGGCCATTTGTGTCCCATTGCCCATCCCGCCTCCCACAGGGCATAGAGCTGACCTGTACTTCCCAGTTATTCTTCCACCGTACCTTTTTTGTGCTTTGGAGGAAGAAGCAGAAGCAGCATGAACCTTGGTGCATCCCTGGCCCCAACTCATGGGTCCAAGAGGCTCTGAGCTCCTGAAGAGGGGAGAAGCGGCAGTGGTGTGACTAAGTGTGCAGACTGGCATTAAATTTACATTTAATTTACATACCTTTGATTGGCACGATTACATAGAGGACTAACCCCATATGTATTTTGAAGGGGATCAGCACTGTGTTATGAGCTGATAATGAGATCTGGGGGGACTTAACATCTAACAATTGCACATCTGGGAGGAACAAGAAGTAGAAATTAAGAGTAACATTTCTTCCCCATAGCAGTACTTTAAGTATTCTGGAATAAATCCTGAAGGAATTTTAAACATTTTGGACCTGGAATGGTAATTTATGCCTCCTTTGAGCCTCCACGGTCCGCCAAGTATAGCTTGACAGCAAGTAGAAAGTAGAGGATAGCTTGAAATCTATTTCTTACATTCTACAAAAACTTTATTATTCCAACAAAGACGTTCAACAAAGCCTGTAATGAGGGAAAGAGAGATAGGAAAGGTGCACACATTAGCAAATCAGAAGTGAATTCAGCACTGGACTGTACCTTGCACTGGGTGCCCACTGTGAGACAACAGTGAAAGCGCTCTAAGGACTGGGAAATAGAAGCAATGAGAAGACGACTCTGCATCTTCAGGCCACGATGTGTAATGAAGCCCTCAAAAACTGATCCGAGATTGCCACCTGCGGGTCGGTTTGGCGGTGAAGCACAGGAGACGGCGGCAGCTGTGGCGTCCCGTGTCACCGCCCCAATGGGGTCACGGGGGCTCGGGACAGCTCGGGCAGCTCGGCCGGGTCGGGGATCGCCTCTGGGCGATGCGTTGCTCACCGCAAAGGTACGTGAAAAGGAAAAATGAGCGCTCTTTTCAGACGCTGGTAATTAAAAGGCTGTTCTTGTAAAATACCAGTTTCATTGGTTGACTGAAGGGGAATGATTAACCTTCAGTGGCTCAGGTTAAATAACGGTGCTGGCGATCCAGCTAAATTGCTGGCTATGGTTTTAACTGGTAATTTGGGGCTGCACGCTACTCTTTTGCACTGTCAGATTCTCAGTAGCTCCATTGACTTCTCTGGGTGATACTGGCAGCAAAATTTGGCTTCAGCTGAGTTATAGCAGAAGGAAATTTGCCAGTTATTGACAAGTCTGCGGTTGAGTGTAGCACTTACCTTAATTAAAATATATATTCAAGGAGCCTGTGTTTCAGTGAAGGGTGAATTGAGCTGATATATCTCTTTCATTCACTGGTGCTGTACTCAGAATTTTATAAATGTTTCTACTTTTTTATAGCTTCATTCATTAACCTTATCACACGTTCCGATTGCAGTGTGTACCTGCATTCTTACGAATGAAATGTGAGAATGAACAGTGAAATAAAATAATTAAGAATAAAAGGTAATACCGCTGGTATGCACGCACAACGTATATAGAGGTATGCAGATGTTAGACTTGCATGTATGTGTTCATGCCTAGATGAAAGCCAAAACAGGAAGGGGAGAATGCATTTAAACATTCTGAATTCAAATGGACAATAGAGCACAGGCTAATTCATGGGTACACACTACAGTAGGCTTAGGTTCTTGAGGGTGTTGTCATTGAAGTTGCAGTATATATACAGTGTCCTGCTAATTTTTAGAAGTCCGTGTTCCCTCCATGGGGTGTGTAGAGTGGGAGGAGAAAACTACTTCTAAAAAACTAGTAAATACAATCTATGTGTTGCTTCCATGGATCTCTGTTGACCTCATTCAGTTGAAGCTATGGAGTGTGGCATAAAAATCACTATTGCTTGGCAACTTTTTATCAACCAGGTTTTTCTTCTGGAAGGAACAAAAGAAGCAGATGGAAAACTTGCATAGCATGTTACGTGGTTGCAGAATGACATGTGGCCAGCTACATTGGGAAAGCTGCTGTCATGAGAGAAATTGAAGAAGAAAGGTGGCCAATGCTGTCTCTGTCATTGAGCACTAAGGGAACAATCGTAAGACAATCTTGCAGTGTTAGGCATTGTTTTTGGAAAAAATGAAGTTGGCATTTTTTCATACTCTGCCCTATGGACAGTAGAATTCTCACTGTGTAGTCAAAGGTGAGGGAGTTGTTCTTATGCTTCTTTTGCTCCTGTATAACTCCAACTGACTTGTCCAAGTGGTATCTGTCTTCCTGGACCAGTTGAATCTGAGACCTGCCCAATTAGACAGAATCATAGAATCACAAGGTTGGAAAGGACCTACAAGAAGATAATCTAGTCCAACCGTCCACCCATTACCATTGCTACCATGGGCTACTAAACCATATCTTGTAGCTCCTCATCCAGACACCTCTTGAACACTGCCAGGGACGGCAACTCCACCACCTCCCTGGGCAGGTCATTCCAGTGCCTGACCACTATCCGAGAGAAAAAGTTTTTCCTTATGTCCAATCTAAACCTCCTCTGGTACAATTTGTGGCCATTTCCTCGGACCAGAATATTAAGGGTGTCTGATGTGCAATAAGAGATTAATTAGACTTCCAACACTCTATCCAAATAGCGCACTGGATTTCACCACCTTCAGAAGTTTCAAGGCTTTTTTTGTGAACATGTCATTGCTCATGAAGCATAGAGCATAGGGCATGCTGGAGGTTATGCTAACTGAAATTATTGCTGCTTCATTCTACCTGTTGCAACCTGGGGTGAAAAGCTTGTACTTCACATGTACCTTCTGGAGTACAAGCACATGGAGCATAATAAGAAGGAACTGAAAAATCCGCTTCAGAACTATTTGGAGTCCTCAGAAATATTTAATCTTCCTTTTCATATGCTCTCCGGATTGTTTCAGTCTTGAAATTTCTATACTTGAGATTCTCTGTGGGACTTATGAAATCTTTCATGCCTAGTTTTAGAACAAAAGCATCAAATGACTTGGGCTGGATCATTTGTGGGAGGATATTGGTATGTTCCAGTTTTTACAGTCTAATCGATTGTAGTCTTTACTCTCACTTTTATTTTAAATAGTGCTTCTGTAATTTCTTATTTTTTTTAAATTTCTCTCTCTACTTCCTTGCAAGGCATGTTTGTTTTCACGCTCATTTAGAAAATGCAAATCCACCTTACATCACCACAGGCCAAGGATAAGAAAATGTGGCTATGCTGTTGCTTCAGCCTCTGTTTCAGAGTTCTACTTCTGCTGCATCCCATGAATTGTGATATGTAAACCTCTGTTGGCCATAAATCCCCAGTCTTGACAGACTGAATGAAGATCATGAAAGGAAGCGGGAGGGTAGGATGCATTTTAATGTTTTTAAGCTTTGCTGAGGACATCTGGCCTGGGGTGATTTGCTTAAAAGAGGATTAATTGTAATGCAAACTCAGGAAGAATGGGGATTCTTCAGTGACAAGTGTCAAGTATACAGGAAAGGCATTGTTTATGTGAGCCAGTGGAATCAAAACAGAATTATAAAACCTTTCCAGGATCTCTCTGATGTTTCAAAACGTTTCAGAGAAATCCATTATATTCAGAGAATTTCCCCAGCAGGAATTCCTCGTGTAATAGTTTTGCCCGTGATGTCCTCCACTTTAATAAAGGACTCCTTTGAAATCCAAAGTTACATCAAATGAAGTAAGGCTAAATTGCATTTGCCATGTCAATGTGTTGGAAAGAAGTGCTTTGTATAATCACGGTTTTGCTAGCAAAAAGACTTTTCTGCATTAAACAAGTGTTTGTGCCATGCAAGCTCCGTGTTGCTGCAGATATACAGCAATGTGGATAGATGGATAGGTGTGGGATAGATCAATGGATAGTGAGGTAGATTGAGAACTAACTGGCAGAGCTCAGAGAGTTGTGATCAGTGTTGCAGAGTCCAGTTGGAGGCCTGTACCTAGTGTTGTTCCCCAGGAGCCAGTGCTGGGTTAGTCTTGTTTAACATCTCCATCAGTGACCTGGATGAAGGGATAGAATCCACCCTCAGCAAGTTTGCTGAGAACAGATTAGGGGATGACCTGCTGGAGAGGAGCTCTGCAGATAAGGACCTGGATGTCCTAGTGGACAACAGGTTGACCATGAGCCACTAGGGTGCCCTTGTGGCCTGGAATGCTAATGGTATCCTGGAGTGCATTGAAAAGAGCATGGCAGCAGGTTGAGGGAGGTGATCTTCCCCATCTACTCTGCCCTGCTGAAGCCATATCTGAAGTATTGTGTCCAGGTCTGGGCTCTCCAGTTCCAAAAAGGCAGAGATCTCCTAGGAAATGTCCATTAGAGGGTGACAAAGATTATGAGGATCTTGGAGTATCTCCCCTTATGAGGAGAGGCTGAAAGACCTGGGACTCTTCAGTCCAGGGAGGAGAAGGCTGAGAGGGAATTTCATCGCTGATCAACAACATCTAAAACGTAGGAGTCGGCTTGATTGGGGTGGACTCTCTTTTTTGTGTCAAGCAGCATTAGAAGAAGGGGCAATGAGCAGAAACTGGAACACAGGAAGTTCTATACTAATACAAGGAAGAACTTCGTTACTGTGAGGGTGCACTGTGACAGAGCACTGGAACAGGCTGCCCAGAGAAGCTGTGGGAAAAACACCTCTGGAGATATTCAAGACCCATCTGGACACTTACCTATGAGACCTGCTGTAGGGAGCCTACGTTAGCAGGGAAGTTGGACTCAATGATCTCTAGAGGTCCCTTCCAAACCCTACAATTCTGTGATTTTGTGACCACCTTTATTCCAGTGGGTGAATATCTGCAGCCCCGCAGTGCCCTTCTCCCTGTGGGAGTACTCACTAACCCTGGACACATTGACCCCCCAGGTGGAAATGGCTGCAGAGATGTCCAAACTAGTAGAGACCACCACCACTACATTCAGCTACAAGCAAATAGCATCTGTAAAAATGTCTAATGAGGATCTGAATGCAGTTCAAATTTTTTTTTTTTTTTGTATATGAAGCACAATGTTCAAGTTAATAACTCTGCCCTAGAGGAGTTTTTTTGGCTATGATCCTACAGATACATGTGGGTATGGATTCAGAAAGTGAACCAATGTTTTCTGAATTCTCCAATACCACAACAACCGCCATTTTTGAAAATGAAATACTGATAATAGTCAGGTGCTGATTTCAGAATAATGGCAACTGTCACAGCGTTTGTATGAATTCTGTACTGGATTCTGACAGAACAGTGGCAGCTTGGAAGTGGCACACTCAAAAATGTTAGAGGACTTTGGCTTTTTGTCCTGAGAATGTGTTTTCAGAGAGCATCAGGTGGTAAGACCATGGTATATGTTTTAAAAGAAGCCTTTGTTTTTCCCCATCCCCTGTAGAAATGTTTCAAGAGTACAAAGTGAAATGTCACAGCCGTCTGGAAAGTCGCTGTGTGTTCAGGAATGCCTTGAAGAATCTTGTCCAGGAGCAAGAACCTGAATGATATTACCTCTCAGCATCTCTTCCAGCTGTATTTTCTAAAAGTATATTTATGAATGGTATTCACTACAGGGTTTTTTTTGTTGTTTTTTTTTCCTACCCTTTTCTGTAACGAACTGCTTGTATGATTTAGTGCTGTGAGCAAACAGGACTGACTGTAAGGCAGAATTCTGTATGACAAAATTCTCCACAAGGCAGAAGAAAAGGGATGTATTTTCGTCTTCTACTCTATACAAAATGGAAGATAAACCCCTCACCACCACTGGAATAACAGCAATAAAAATAGGAAAAAGAAAAACAACCCCATCAGATAAAAACCCCCAAACATACCTTATTACATTAATGAAACAAATACTTCATTCATCCAACATAAAAATATTTCACCTTGTTAGCAATATTTGTGGGATTGCTTTTTGCTTTAGGCTTAGGCTTTCTTCCAAACAAAACATTAATTTAGGATGAAAAATGAAAAGTAAATTGAAATAGCAAAGAAATTCAATTATTGGAGGGTGTTTTTTTGTGTGTTTTTCATTTTTTTTTTTCCCTCAGGAAAATAACTACATGAATTTATTGCAGATTTGTGAACCACGTCATCTCATAAAAATGCACACTCCTGGCAAGATATGTAAGTTGAATCTTCTGTGACCTTTTGAAGTTGCTTTTACTTTCTGTGTCTTTATTTTCCCTTTGTTTTTTTTTGTTTTTGTTTTTTTTTTTTGGTCCATAGAAGCAGCACAGCCAGGTCAGTGTCACTGAAAAAGAGAGATGTGCAATAGTCCTGAGGCTGAGGTAAAAACAGGTCATGCTTTGCCCACTGTTCTGGCAACCATAGCCTCACCTTGTGTGCTGGAGCAAAGTGTTTTTCTGGAGATGCATCCAGTTGCCACCTGGGGAGGAACAACTGACCTTGCTGGAGGCAGAGGCATACTGTGCCCAAGGGTACAGTATGCCTCTGCCATAATGTACCCTTGGGCACAGTACATACCTGTACCATAATGGGTTGCTCAAACAATCCCCCACAGTCTGCAATTAGGCTCCAAAATACTGACCTTAGATTAGCATGAACTGATTTATCAACAGCTGGAAATACAACACCCGTATTTATGTAGAGATGATGTATGTTGTATGAGTTATATTTATGATTATGTTTACATTTATTTCCTGTTCAGAGTAGGGACTGTCCCACTCTGCTATGCACTGGTGTGGCCTCACCTGGAGCATGGGGCCACTATATAAGGACATAAAACTGTTAGAAAGTGTCTAAAGGTGGGATGGGGTTTGGAGGGCAAGGTGTGTGAGGAGTNCCAGCGTGTTTGGAGTTTCAGTGAAGGTAGTGGGGACAAAGAAAGAAGCAATAAGTGCCCTTAATGTTGGAGGCAGTTGCAGCCCCTAAACTAGCAATGAAGCACTAGAGGATTCACAAAAACAACCTGCCTCAGGCTTCCTGCTTTTATTTCTGATTACAGGCACCAAATTGTTCTGCTTTTTGTGAGTTTTCCCTAAGATGCTTAGCATTCAATTGCCAGCACATTCTGAAGCATAGAAAAGCATTGTTTTTTGGNAGGGGCAGCTGGGGGTTAGGGACAGGGTCTGCTCCACAGGGCAGTGGGCATGGAGCAGGATGCACAGTGCAGTAGGCATGGTACCATGGTTGGAGTTCAAGAGGTGTTCGTACAGTGCTTTAAGTCATAGGGTTTGATTTTTGTGAAGCAAGGATTTGAACTTAATGACCCTCGTGGGTCCCTTGTAACTCAAGATATTCTACGATTCGCTATTAATGAATTGATTCCTTGTCTCATACAGAAAATGGCATATAAAGGTGTTTCATTACAACCTCTGTACCTGAGCTTTAAGCTTCCAAATGAGGAGTAGACAGCATGAGTATCAAATAAATAGCAGCAACCACATGGCTTGGACAGCAGAGGTCAGCCGCTCCATCATTTATTTGGCATCATTTGTGCCAAGCACCAGACACTTCAGTGGGATTGCAGCAGCCGTGCTGGAACTCCCAGTCTTTTTTCAACTCTCCATTTTTCAGAGACTTTGTCTGAAGCGTGTGCTACCAAATAACATAAATCTCTGATTTACTGTCCTTATATCTGTCTCTAATCAGCCTGCTTGTGTCAGAGGTGGAAAGCCATATTATTCCCAAGTAGCAGTGCCATCTGGTGAGCAGGGGCAGCAGTCACTTCACTTACAGCAAGTACATCTCCCTCACCCCTCATTTTGACTGTGTGTAAAAAAGGGTTAAGTGAAAAGATCCAGACCTCTGGTTTGAAGGTACATTTTGTATCATGTCTCTTTAAAAGCCTTATGTATCCTTTCCACTTGTGCAATCAGCTAATTACAGTTAAAAGTAACAGGGAGGGTCACTCACAGCAGTGGCTAATGGCAACTAATCTATTACTGGAGAGGATGCAAGCAAGGAAATGCCTCATTCAACTGATCTGGGAAAAAGCTTTCAGAGAGTCAGGTCATATTAGTTCAGATTAGAATTTGGCAATGACAGTACATTTAGCATCCCTGAATTTATAGCGAGAGACATGGGATCCATGTAAGTAACAGGGAATTTTTATATCTCATCCAAAAGGAAGTAAGGTGGAGAGAGCATGACTGAATTGGTTTCATTCACTGCATGTTTTCTCACTTCCTCCAGAGTGCCTGCTTCAGGAGCCTTTTCACTGTCACAGTTTTTCCACTGACCAAGCTGCCTGATTAATGTCAGTACAATTGCAGGTGGCTTGCCTGAAAGTGGATGGTAAATCCTGAACAGGGATTTAGCTGAATTCTTAGATAACTCTGCCCTTTTTGCAGATAATTTATATCTAGTGTCTTGATTGCAGCTGCAGTAGGGCACCGGATGGTGAAAAGGACTTTTTCTTGCTCAGCACGATGGGTTTTTCTGGATTCTGATCTCCTGTGGAGGATGGTCTGAGGGAGTTAAGGCATGCTGTGTTCAGTGGTGTTTGGGAGCTCAGAGCTCCATGTCCCTGTCCTCGGGTTTGGCCCCTGAGTCAGCTGCCTGGGATGATCCATGTGGTCCTTGCTGCGTAGAATGAGGTTCTTACTTGTCCCAAGAATTCTCCATCCCTCTAATATCCAAGGTTGAGCAGGCACATACAAAGGCAGCCTCTACCCCAGGGCAATGAAGCTGGTGAGGCATCTGGAGCACAGGTCTTATGAGGAATAGCTGAGGGAGCTGGGTTTGTTCAGTATGGAGAAGAGGAGGCTCAGGGGAGACCTTGTTGCTCTCTATAACTACTTGAAAGGAGGTTGTAGTGAGCTGGGGGTTGGCCTCTTGTGTAACTAGTGACAGGATGAGAGGGAATGGCTTCAAGCTGTGCCAGGGGAGATTCAGACTGGATGTTAGGAAATACTACTTCTCCAAAAAAGTGGTCAGGTGCTGGAATGGGCTGCCCAGGGAGGTGATGGAGTCACTGACCCTGGAGCTATTCAAGGAATGTTTAAACACTGTGTTGAGGAACATGGCTTAGTGAGAACTATTGGTGGTAGGTGGATGGTTGAACTGGATGATCATGTAGATCTTTTCCAACCTTGGTGATTCTGTGATTCTACCCAGCATGTTTGGAGTTTCAGTGAAGGTAGTGGGGACAAAGAAAGAAGCAATAAGTGCCCTTAATGTTGGAGGCAGTTGCAGCCCCTAAACTAGCAATGAAGCACTAGAGGATTCACAAAAACAACCTGCCTCAGGCTTCCTGCTTTTATTTCTGATTACAGGCACCAAATTGTTCTGCTTTTTGTGAGTTTTCCCTAAGATGCTTAGCATTCAATTGCCAGCACATTCTGAAGCATAGAAAAGCATTGTTTTTTGGTTTTTTTTTTGTTAGGAAGGATGCAGAGATGATCTCATAATCCTCACTGCTTAAAATCTCATGAGGGCCCTTTTCATAGTCATGGTTTATTTCCTCTACCCCACAGAAAGAATTACAGTAAGATAATATTAAGTGTGAGTGCAGAGGCAGGCTGAAATCAGGAACTGATGAAGCTAAAGCTGTGTACATTGACTTAATGCTGCTTTGCTGTGGATAGTCTTTGTTTATACAACCTGACAGGACAGTGTTCCTATGTTACTGTTGCCTCTGCTCCCTAGTAATCGGTCAGATCCCTACCACCTTTACTAATTGCAGTTAATTTGTCAGCCTCTTGAAATTCATGGAGGGTGGAGGAGAATTTCCCTCTGTTATGGAAGCAGTGAGTGGGGATAGGACAGGAGAAGCTGATATTTCACCACCTCTGCCTGCGTGTAGCTCATCAGTTTTAGCTAAAATGCATTTCAGAGAGTTAGCTTTTCTTTGTTTTTCTGTCATCGGGCCAGTAGCAGAAAGTGATGCTCCTTTGAGCATCTTGGTTACGTTGGTGGTTTTTTTTTGCAGCGAAGCATCCTCCTGCTACCTGTTCTTGCTCTGAGAGGAAGAAAACAAGGAAGTGAGGCCCTCTTCACAGGAACCACTGCCTTTTTGGAATTCCAGGGAATTTGCCTGAGCTGTAATGTGAGATGGCCTTGCTCAATCCCATGGGTTCAACCCAGCCACTCTGACTCAGGTTAGCAGTGTGTTACTTTATATATTTGTTCTAGATAAATGCATGCTAGCCTCTATCTTAACTGCTATTAAGAATAAAATCCAGGGCTTGTGAGCTTTCTAGATTTATAGATGTTTTGTCATATGACCAAGTGCCTCAAACCAGGGAGTGCTGAGGATCTTCTTCTGAGTGAGTAATACATCCTGTGGGGCAAAGGCCTGGCCTATTGCTTGCAGTGTCACGAGGATCTAAGAACAGTACTGTGTTCTATGTCTTTCACACTTATATAAAATAATGAGAATTTGTTAATTAGCAAGCTCCATGGGCTAGTTGTACTTTGTGTTCCACCACATGGCTATATATGTGAAGCCTGAGAATCTCATTTACTTAGATGCGAGCGGGTTGTTAGGCTTGGTTAAAACTGTCAATGTGTTTCCAGAGAAAAGTTCTCTGCATTGAAATGAAAATACACCTTTTTAACTTCCAGTTTTAAGGAAAGAGAATATATTGATGGGTGATTTGTGTTTAAACTAATGCCTACTCACACTTCTGTATAAGCAATCTGCAAGTATACTTCTTACGGCAACAAGCTGCTTTCAAAGGCTCTAAAATGTGTTTATTTCTTCTATTTTCAGCTTCTCAGCGTTAGCTTATTCATTATAGAACCACAGAACTGTAGAGTTGGAAGGGACCTCTGAAGATCTAATTCAACCCCTCTGCTACAGCAGGTTACCAACACAGGATTATCACACTGCTACGCCTTTTCCTGTTTATTTTGGTATCTATCACATCAAACTGTTTGAAATGTATTGCCTGCATGTGGTTTGCACTTTAGTTCTGTGGAGAGGAGGAGCAAGGCTTCCCCCTACTTGGGAGGAAAAACTATTCTTCCTACTCTTGTGAAATCAGCAAAAGAGTAGTCTGAATAAGTGATGTATTTGTAATCTTAAATATATGATTATTTAACCATCTCCGAGTTTGAATACATTTATATTCCTCATGCATGAAAAGACTTGCCATGTTTTCTGTGAGAAATGACACTTTAACCCTTGATTGCATTCATGGAGTTAAGAGGTTTGGTTTTGTTGTACAAGCAGACTCAGAAGAAGCATCCATTTACATATCATCCAGGTGGTACAACTATCAGACCTTGAGGAAGGAAAAATATTTTAAAATGTGATCTACTTTCTCCTTTAAAAAAATAAAAAGTGCTTGTAAGAATGTCACTGCAATGAGAAATAGTTAACCAGCATTCCTCTCTGAGCCTTGCCATGACTCAAATCAAGGTGCTTCTTATTTAAATCTGAAGTCAACACAGTTATCTAAGCTTGAGAAAACAAACAAACAAAAAACCAGAAAGCAAACTAAAAATAAAAAAATAAAAAATAAACAACAAGGCCTCTTCCAATGTTGAGAGAAGTTTTTGATTTTTAGTCAGTTTTTCACAACCTGTGAGCGCTTTGGAAACTGGTTTCACAGCTTACTTTCTATTTTTTACTTATGTGGTATGGGTTTGGTTGTTGTTGTTATAAAAGTGGCAGTAGTATGAGGAGGTAATAAAATGTCATTGTGCAATTTAAAATTTTCACTAAGATCTTCATCAGTATTTCAACGGGAGGAAAAGCGTAGATGAAATTTCCAGGATGCAGGTGCTCTCTGATGATTCCTGGTGATACTAGACAGAAGAATAACTTTCCCCTGTGGTGAAGCTTGTCCTTGGAGGTGAGAATGGGCTGGGCTATAGCCTATGAGATGAAGGGGCCAGATCAGGCTCATGATGTGGGTCAGGCACCCCGTTAATAGCATAGAGCCCAATCCAAGCAAGCTTTTCTGTGACAGCTTCCTGAAAACCCCAAGCTTCTGATAGACCCTTAAAAAGGAGAAGGCAAATGGACAGGTCTGATTTCCAGCAGGGAGGATGAAGTGTTTGTAAACTTCATTTACCTTGCTTGCATTTGGATGTGATACAGGAATGTCCTAGTGGACAATATTACAAAATCTGCCTTGCTTGCCCATAGCTGTCAGCACAAAATGGCCATTTCATCTTTTAGACTTACTGAGTTGTTTGTGTGGTAACATATAGCTTCTGATAAATTCATGTTTGTGTAAAATTGCATACATTTGTGTAACAATTCAATTTGAAATTTCTCAGAAACGAGTTTCTGTGATGTTATTGCAGGGTGCGAGGATCACAGTGAGGATGTTGTTTTCTGTCTTCACTTAGAGCTACTTCTTTGCCTGAAGTCTTTCTCATGGTAACTGGAGACACTGGAACAGGTTGTCCATTGAGACTGTGAATGCCCCCTCCGTGGAAGCATTCAAGGTCGGGCTGGATGGGGCTATGAGCAATCTGGTCTGGTGAGAGGTGTCCCTGCCTATAGCAGGGAGGGTTGGAACTAGATGATCTTAAAGGTCCTTTCCAATCCAAACCATTCCATGAGTCGTTCTATGTAATGTCATGTGCTATGAAAGTTAAATCAGATTTTACAGCCATATGTGTAGAAATGTGTGTGTGCTATACTTTCAGTTGCCACCAAGTGGCAATGTTTCAGAAAAGTTCTGAAGATTTTACTTTACCCTATCAGTGGGCTTACAGATGGAGCAGGGTAACCCTCCACTGTTCTTTGTGTAACTTGGCATGACAGATTCAACAGATAGGAGGAGTCTGCTGAGGTTCTGGCGCACAGAATTGCAGGGGTGTTCTGTTTTGTCTTGTGGGGGGAAGTTTAAATTACAATTTTAAAGAAAATTCCTTATATTTGTAATCAGGCTGGAAGGTAATCAGCATTGCTGTTTTCTCAGATCTTTTTTTTTTTTCTTCAGATTTTTGGGGTTTAGGGCATCTCCTTTTTTTGAATGTGTTACATACTCATACATTATTTTATTTAATCAGAGACAATCAGAACTGTGGGTTTGAAGCCGAACTATGGGCAGAACTGCAAACTTGTTTGCTTCTCTCACGCATCCATCTAACTATTTCATAGTGCAGGCATGTCCAGCCCATGGACTGCACGTGACCTGGCACATCTTACAATGCATCCAACTCCCACCTTGTGTTTTTGTGGCAGTGACTGACCTGCCGAGTGGCTGGGCCTTGAGTTCACACTCATTGCTCAGCAACAACCAGACTTTGTTGTGTGATCATCATGGTCTGGGCTGAAACCAGGGCACAGGGAGGGTGCAGTGCAATACTTACTCAAGTTATGGCAAATAATTGCATGCATTTTGATACACTGGCTATCCATGGACCTGTAATCAGTGAAAAATATGCAGCTATGCCTTCTGTTTTGATAAAAGAATTTGAGAATGTTTCAAGATTGTTGAAAATAATAATAGTATTCTTTTTTGTTTGTTTGTTTTTATATTTGCAATTCTATTTTCAATTGATATAAGTTACCTGAGAATTTTGAAATTGAATGTATAGAGTTGCAGTCATATATTCAACTCAAAGAAAAATGTGATCGTGTCCCTTTACCAGATCTTTATAAGCCCTCTTTTACCAGAGATATTCCTCACTTCACAATCATGCCTTATTCATGCCATCGCTTTTGGCACCGCGTACATTTGTGAACAACTGTTTTCGAGGATGAAGCACAGGAAGGGTAAAATTTCATCAAAAATCTCTGACAAACACTTCGAGACCTCACTGAGAATAGCAACCACTGCTGTTGAACTAGAGTGATGAGTTAGTTTCACAAAAAAAAGGTCAAATAGTCCACTAGTTTTATGCTCTTGTTGCTTCATTAAAAAAAAAAAAGAATTAATAAAAATGTTAACAGTTAAAATGAGTTTGTTTTTTTTACTTGTATCCATTAAATATATTACATATCTTACGAGAGCTGCTTCAAAAGTAATGCCTCCTGTTTTGTTATGTTGGCCCACGATATGAGAGGTGGATGTTGGTGATATGACAGGAGAGATTGAACCTCCCACCAGTGTACCATTACATTTTGTTGTCATGTGACAGATTGCAGCAGTGGGGCAGCAAAATATCATCTCACATAGAAGTGAGAATGAAGAGAATGTGAGAAGTTGAATTGCTCCATGCAGAAAAAAGCTGCACCCGATGACATTCACTGGGAGTTTCTGAACCTTTTTGGATCCGAACCTTTTTGGAGACCAAACAGTGGATGTGAGCACAGTGAGGTGGTGTGTTTCAGCAATAGTGACAGCAACCTTGAGTTGCCTCCACTGGTGCAAGTTTTGACAAGCATGGCCTGCAGGCTGTTGTTCATCACTGGCAAAAACACATAGCTAATGGTGGGGTGTATGGGAACTATTGAATCATGGCCTGAACCACTGATTGATCACCTGAGGTGAGCACTGAGTCAGCTGCAGGAGCACAGGTGAAGACAATTCACCTGTGTGACCAGAAGGGGTGGAGTCTGCCTCCACCTCTCCCAGACCCCATTTAATGGCTGACCAAGACTGGGGAAGGATTTCTTGTTGGAGATTCCTCCTGTGTGGAGTTCTAAGTGAGCCTTGACCTTCAGTGCCAGGTGAGCCCTTCCTAATTTACTGGGTGTCTTTATACCATCTGGATAATCCATCCAAAAATATACCATCCATTTTCATTATATTGGGTGGATACTATTCGTGCAGGGTATTCACGATACACGGTGACTATGTTGAAAAATAGCATTTTCCAGCTGAGAATTTGCTCTATCAAATGCAGTTACTGTGCTCTTTGTATTTGCTGTGTTTTCCATGAAAACACGTAGAAGGCATTACTTCCTGAATGGCCTGCATATATGTGGCCCTCCTTACTGAATGCAACCCAGCCAGGCCAAAAAGCTGAACATCCATGCTGTAATGCAAGTATGATACAGAATTGCAGTAAGGTTGTTTAGCATAGACAAGAATGTTGTAAAATGCTCAGCAATTATAGTAATTATTTAGGTTCACACAGACAGTCTTAGCCTCTCAGTGGTCTGCCGCTTGAACGTGCTTGAAGCTGTACTCAGATAAATACTTATGTAGGTAGACACATATGCCAACGTAATTTCTCAAACTGTCAGCATTTGATGAGCAGAGACAGGACACAACCAAAATCTGGGGTACAGTTAGCTTCAGGCTTGGTGACTTGTAGCTCAGGCAGCTATCAGGATTTTCTTAGCTTTCAGTTCCCTTACAGAATTATTCTATGTTTAAATGTTAAGGTGCAAAATAAAGATTTGGATTTGAGGTGTGACAGTAAACCCTTGTAGTATATCAGTTGTATATTCAGCTCTCTGTGAAGGTTAAGGAGCAGGAATTCAAGATTTATTTGAAAACGTTATTTAGAGAATGTCATTACTGGTTAGCATACAGTTGTGGATGTGTAAAATTAAGGAATCCTTTCTTTTTTTTTTTTTTTCTTCATGAATTCAGTCCATCTTCTTTCTTCTTTGTATAAATTCCAGGCAGAGCAATGAGCCTCTGTGAACTTGCCAGCCCTGACCTGACTCTCTCTGTCAGGTAAAGGTGATCAATACATGTGGCTTCGTTCTCTGGGAGAAATAAATGACTTGTCAGGTATGAAATGGAATCCTAAGGGAAACTAATAAAGTGTGAAGGTAGAGTATGTTTACTCTCTCAGCAATAGTTGCTTCTGCATTTTTCAACTTCAGAACAAATGCGGAGTAATGCAGACAAAGAAGGTAGAGGATGGGGTGTAACATAAACAAGTGCTGCTGTAAAGCTGCTGCAGTGCTTCTGCCTAGAAAAGAAGTAAAAATCAAGTACTGTTTTTTTATTTAATTACTGTTTTTATTGAAGCAGGAAAACTGATCTTTGTTCTGAAGAATTTTATTATTTGTTTGTTATTCAGACATATTCCTCCCCTTCTTCTGTAATAAATAAGAAAACAAAGGATTAGAGGTCTTTAGACTTGTTTTCCCTGCTGTAGAAGCACTTCTCAGGAAGTGCTCTGTGCTCTGCAGGTGATGGAGAACTGGTGCAGATTGCCCAGAGAAGTTGTAGACTCTTCCTCCTAGGATATTTTCAAAAAGCTCCTGAGCATTCTGCTCTGGGTGTCCCTGCTGGAGCAAGGATTGAAGTAGATGTATCTGTAGGCCCCTTTCTAGCTCAACCATCCTGTGATGCTGTGACGGATCATGCTCGATACTCAGTTTGTCCATAAGCATCTTCCAGGGTTAAGCTATGGAAGCTCTGCGAAGGCTTATGCTATAGGTATCAAATTTTGTAGCACTTAGTGAATGGATTCTGCATCTGTATGCTTGTGTATTTTCTTTTTCCATTTGTATCAAGTGATTTAGGGCACACCTTGTCCCATTCCTCTAATTTCAAAGGTACATCTCCGAATGTCCTTCCCAGTCTGTGGACTAACCTGAGCTATGGTGGTTAATGGACTTGTCCTGTTAGCTTAGTAATACTCTTCTTAAATCTTACGAGTTTGCACAAGTGTTGTTGTTAGTTTTCAGGGATGTTCATATTCTTGAGGGTGTCTTACATTCATTGAAGGGTTTTCCTTATTCACTGTAGAATAATAAGCAATAGAGTTATCTGTGATACAATTTAATTGATTTTGCTGCAGTACACTGATTTATTCAGAAGGCTACCACTGATATCCTGGATATTATACAGTACATATATAGTTACAGCAAGTTCAATTTAATGTGCTGCATTTTTAGTGATTTTTACTTTACCAAAATATGGTCAAACAATCATGCATGGATTTAGAAAGGCTTTATAGTTCATGAGCATTGGCACATTCATTTTTGACTTTGTCAGCAAAGGAGAATTAGATCAAACAAGGTGCAAGGATGCATTTGTTGCTTTGGGAGCCTCTATTTCAGAACTTGACATTGATAAACTGTTATAATTAATTCTCCCCATTTAATGAGATGGTATACAATATCAGCGAATGCAAGCTTTGATGTCAACATATTTTATTGACCGTCTTCTTGTATTAATTGGAACATGCCTTGATGGAGTTTTTCCTTGTATATGACCAAAAGGGAAATATACAGAATTTTGCTTATGTGCCTAACCAAGAATACACACACTGAAATGATTCATGCATGCTTACCCAAAGCAATTATTCGCCAAAGTCAGAGAATGTTTTTCAGTGATAAAGCAGAAAGAATCGGGAAAGTGAACTTCTTGGCTCTAATCCTGGATTTGTCATTGAGTCAGGCAAGTCATTAAACACAGTTCGACTACAGCTTACCTATCTGTTTAATGGAGATATAATATTTTCTTGTTATGGGGAGAGATTGAAAGTCTAATTAATACCATGGAGCTCAATGCAGTACTCAAATGAAAGTCAAAACATTGCTTGGCATAGGTTAAATTATATGAAAACAAAGTGTAATCTGATATTGCTTTAATTTTTATGCATTTTCCTGACAATTAAAATAATTTGATTGCACTAATGTTAACATTCAAATACTTCAGGTTTATTGAAGAGCTCATACTAAAATTGAGTGCCATAATAGTTTGCAGACTTTCACTAACACTAAGAATAGCTGGTTACTAATGCTGTATGCAGCTGATGATTTTGTTTAGCTTTACAAGTGTAGAAAAAGATGCATGGAAAGTGAAAAGTTGAAGAATGTTTTGACATGAACAAACACTCATAAGTGGTACTCGGTGGAACTCCAGAATGAAGTGATTAAGCAGATCAGTTTACTTACAGTAGGAAAAAAAAATAAAGGTTAGGCTACAGTAGAAGTGTAAATAGGTAAAAGGAACCAAATCCACAGAAGACAATAATGTTTGTACAACTGTGGCCAGGGTAATGCACAAAACCACAAAAGAGAAAGTTACATTTTTTCAAGATTATTTCTGGTTATCTTACGTACATATTTCAGATTCCTCCATCACTGTATATGAATTACTTTATCAGCTGGTGATGGCTAATCTCAAGAACCCAAAGCTCAAACAGTTATGCCTCTGTTCTGTCTTGTGCCACATCTGGCTACTTCAGTGCCTATGTCTTGTTTGAAATCTGAAGGACTGTATGTATTGCTGCCAGTCAAGGGTTCCACTTTACTCTTCAGGCTTTCCTTTAGACCCTTGTTTAATTTTGGATGAGGACTCTGTGACAGTAAGCATCAATGTGAATGTCCACCTATCATGAATTTTCAAGCCAAGTGGATCATTTGCTGCTACAGAGTACAGCTTTTTCCGCCATTGTTAGAAAAAGGAAATTGTTGCCAGTGCAGTAACAAGCTTGTCCTTTTTGATTTCAGCCCTGCTGATTACTTGAATCAATATGGCACATTAAAATGATGAGATATGTTGATTTAGGTTGGATAGATAAGTGCCATGATGGTGTTAGAGAGAAATCTCACAGATAAGTCTCTGAGTCTTAGAATGCACTGTAAATTATCCTGAAAAGTTGTTTTCTGTTCTTTTCATCTGAGTATTATTTATCATCTTAGTTTCATTCTATTTTTCACAGGAATTTCAGTTGACCTAATTATGTTTTTTTTTTCTGGCACACAGAAATTCTTTTTCTCATAAAGTGTGTTGCCATAAATAACAGGATCCTGTTTCTCATCTCTGTCAAACGTAATTATTTTGATGGCAATGCATTCAAATTCACCTTGATATTAGAACTTGCTTCTCTCAGTGATGGGACACAGACTGAATGTTTCTTAGTGTACCTCTTTTCATGAGGACTTTCATGATCAGACACGTGCAACAAGACTTGCTTAGATTTGTCTCTTGCCATTCTGAACACCAGCATGCTTCTGTACCTTTCTGGTAACAATTTCCTTGTTCCCCTGAAATCATGCAGTCTACTTAATTGTAAGCTGCCCAAGGTCAACGTGCTCTCGAAGTTGGAAGCAGAGTCAAGTAGAATTCCTGAAACAGAAAACTAATGGGACTTGGAGAATTATTGGGCCATATAAGATGAGATGGGTTGGAAATGGATGTGGACCTGAAGTATTCTTATTATACGCACAGATTATTTTCAACCTGACCTCATGAATTCCATAGACTCAAGTTGCTGAATAAATGGTGTTTACTTCTTATAAATTATTCCAGTGGCAAGAGGAGATATTTGTTGGAGGAATGCAATGCTCTGAGAGCATAGGCTGCTGTCAAAAAGTGGTCGCAGCCCTTTTCACAACATTTCATATGGGGAATTTGAATTTTCACTTAGTTTTTTGAACAGAAGATGCAAGGCATATCAGAACTCATGAGATTCACCTTTCATTAGTTGCTTTTGGTTACATTTATGTTCTGAGAATCACTGTACTAATGTGGCTTTGTTTTCAAGGTTTTCTAGCCCCATATATGTATTTGGGTCATGTCTGCTAACAACCTGCTTCAGAGGGGCCGTTTCCATGCATAGCCTGCATAAAACTCCGCATTTAATTACTGCAGCTTAAACTATTATGCTTGCAAACACATTACTACTGTCAAAGTCCCCATAATGTCATTTTGATGTTCTCTACGCTATTGATCTACCTCTGGCTTTGTGTGGATTTCCTGAGCTGACAGAAAATGACAGAGCTGTCTTGTCCAAAAGCTCCGGACTGCTCCAACCACTTTGTAGCTGCCTCCAGTTTACAAGGCATTCAGCATGTATTTGAGCCGCTCGGTAGATGCCCGTTTGATGTGCAATGTGCAACCTCCTGGGGCTTCAGATTTTTACCCTGAGCACATGCCAGAATTCCATCCTATGATATGGAAATGCCAAGGTAATTTCATGCTTTGTACAGCTCTATGAATATTTTTAATTATGACAAAAATGCCATGGAAATGAAGATTGTTCTGGGTTTTATTGTTGCATGTAGTTTTGTATGACTCTAATTTCATAGTAATTTAGTTCGTTTGACATTTTTGAGATTTGTGGGTTGCCTGGAAGCATAAGAAAGTGAACCCCATATTTGTCATGGCTTTGATAACCTTGGCTAAGATAATGCAGGGACTTTTCTGCTGAGCACTGCCAGTGCTGAATTTTTAAATGTTTTTTTTCTTTCGTCCTCACTGGAGACTGATGATCTCCAGGCTCTGAAATGCCTCTGAAACATAATCTTTCTCCACGTTACTTTGGTATGCTTAACACTACTCTATAAGGACTATGTAGATGAGGGCAGAGACATAAGACATAGGATATCCGTAACGGAACAAGAAACGCCCAACTTACTAAATTAATTGTTTTACTTGTTTTGGGCCATCTGTGCCCATGTATGTATGATCTACCTTGAGCTTAGGACTTTGGATGGTCATTGCTTTTGGCATACTAACATAGTGACTGGGCAAGTATGTGAGTTCGACCATGAGCTCTCACCATCTTTGCTCTTTCATCATTAGTCAAATTGATTGTTTAAAAACATATTTGCTTTGGCCATATTGAAGTAACTGACAGCCTGGACATGGCTGTCACCTAGGGTATCATCTGCTTGGTGTTGCTCATCCACTGGTGGTGTAAGTAAAGCTGCCTGGTAGGGCTGTGTGGAGGCTGAACATCTGTACTTTATTGGCTACAGTGGTGACGATATCATATGTGTTTATGGGTCTTGTGCTCATCCCCTCTGTGAGCCTTCAGCTGCTCTGCCAGGGTGTTGGCACTGATTCCAGCTGAAGGTGACAACTGAGAGCTCTGCTGCTCCTAATTCACTGCATAGCTACCTGGCTGCCTCACTCTGATCTCTGAGCTCCCTTCTGATTTAAGGGGCTATCAAAGATGTCAAGATTGGGACAGCAGGCCATGGTCTGCTGTCTGAGGCAAAAGAGTTGGATCTGAGAACATGCTATGTGAGCTTTACAGGAATATTCCTAGAGGTGAAAGCTGTGTTAGAAAAAGTTTTGCTGACTCATCGTATCAATCTGTATTACGTTACCTTCCAAAAAAGAGAGTAAATGAGGCATCCTATGTCTGCTGAAGTCAATAATGCAACTCCCATTAGTCTGAGTATGTGTTAAGTTTGTAATTGATGTATTTGGCATATTAATGTGCTAATTTATGTAAACTGCATAGACCACATGTTTCCTGAGAGATGATCAACAAAGGGGAAAGCAGACTTTATTATTTATTTTTACAGTCTTACAAGTCAGTGCATAATGGATATGAAAATGGAGAGAGAATTCTATAGAGATGTATCACTACCTCCATAATCAAAATTTGCTTTTCCTTCTCAATGTTAGACAATTTTTTCAAATATTCTGAACAAACTCACATATAAGGTACAGAAAATGCAAAAATGGAAAAAGAAATCCTGTATCATATCTTCCTTTGTTTAATATTTTCTAATCCCTGAGATTTTTAAAATGCTAAAGACTGAATTTAAATAGAAAGCAGTGTTGCCTTGATAGGAGTACAGATTTTTCCTCCTATACCCATATGAGTCTTGCTATTGCCTGCTTTCCTCAGTCATTTCTGCAGCTAAAATTTCAATACCTGACTGCGCCAATAACATTTACTGAGTCTTTTTGTTTCTTTCTTTCTTTGAGTAAAATTCATCCTGTAGGAAGCAAATGGTTTGTGAATGAAATGAGATTTTTATGAATAAATACGTGATTTCAAGTGCTTTGACCTGTTCCTACATAACTGAGAGCCCATTTTCCACATTGGGCTGCTTTAGAAATCATTTACTCAGAGTACCCAGTAATCAGCATGATTAATCAAAAGGTGTGACCAATTGCTTTAGTTGTGTGAAAGAATGAGCTACCTTTCTACCTTCAATGTACAGAGGAAAATGTCCGGTGCTGGTGTCCCACATACTGGTCAAGGAATGCTCACCCCATGCACAGGGAACCATGTGTAAAGGCAGCAGCACAGGGCATGCTGCTGGACCAGAGGCAGGGAGCATGAATGAAACAGTTGTTTCAACTTAATTGAGTTTTCATGCTGTTGCCTATCCGTGGGTAACTTCTGCTGAGCATATATAAGAAACCTGGAGACCTCACAAGATCTTTCTTTTATTTAGTTTTTGAGGGAAAACTTTGGCTCTGAGGTGCTTTTGTTTATGATCTTCTGACACCAGACCATGTGAGCTGTGTGCTCCTGACACCTGCAAAACAAGGGGAATTGTTGTTTCTTATACCACTGCAAGGTACTTGGATACCTGTGGTTGGAAGGTACTATGCAGAGTCTAATATTGTTATCTTTGTATAGGGAAGAAATATTGCTAATGCAAGAATGCTGCTTATTGAGGCCACCTGGGAAATGGGAGAGAAAAGGCACTGATTTGAGGCACGCACATTTATATTGAGATACGGTAACCCCATGAAGACAGGAAATAGCTTTCAGTATACATGCTAGGGAAGAGAAAGAAGAATGTCATCTGTGCAAAATTGCAGCTCCTATTGTAAATTTCTGGGGAGATAAATGTTTCCTGTAAGTATGACTCAGATTTCTGTGAATCAATAGAACCTCTGAGTGTCAGAGGCAGTCGGTATATTTTAGAGGTGAAAGGTAGTGAAATCTCTAGCTGACTGAAGTAAGCATGGACCCAAACTTTCTTTTGGATATGTTTATTTTTTATTTTATTTTTATTTTTTTCCATTTTTTGGAGGGGCTAATGCAATGTATAGATGAATTCCTGATGATTTCACCCAGAGGAGATGAAATCACTTTAGGTAGAAAATGTTATTTTATTATGATTAGTTTGCATCTTCTTATATGGTTGGGGAAGGTGTTAAGAACATAAAGAAAGAGTGAGCTTAGGAATTTCTCTGGTGAGAATGTGCCTTTGACCTGCTCAGGTCTTGGATAAAAATGGAGAAGCCAACTGTATCTGGGAAGGAATTAGACTGCAATAGAAAATTAAGCACAGTTGAAAACTGTAACAATTGCTTTTACTCAGCTATATCTATTGAGACTTGCCAAAGAGCAAAAAGACATTTATTGATAACAGACTGATCAAATACTTTATAGTCCACAAGAAATGTAAATGTATATATATATTTTTTTCTTTATCTAAAACTCAATTCACAGAACTCTCAGGCATTCTGTAGCATCCATATGATTTAGGACAGGTAAATAGAAGTTGTTAAGCACTGTTTAAACTTTGAAGCAATCACACTGGCTTTTGTGCGTATTGTTCCTGCTTTCCTTCTGCAGAAGTTCCTTTCTGTGCATCATCTCACCGAATATTGCACAGCATTAAAGAAATATCAGGCTGAATCATTCATAAACTTATTTCTGAAGGAAAAGATTCAGTGCCAAAGACAGATTTCTCATTTTTCATGAAGTGACCTTTTGTGGTATAGTTCATTGCTTTGTGCTGAAAGACTAACAAGCACCTGGAAGGAAGCTGCTCAGGTTGTACAAGCTTGAAGTGTGTCAATCACTCTTGTTATGGAAAGACAACTTGACAGCTTTTTAAGATCTGTTTGTTAGAGGGACTGTGGGACATACTTGTAAAAGTCATAGGGCCTGTACTTATCAAAAAGAAAGCTAAGATAAACTTGCACTTGAACGTGTAAGTGACATCCTGTGTACGCTATTCCAGCCACCCTTGCACTTGTTTATTTTACTGTTTCATCCAATTTTGTCATTGGAATGGAAGGACTTTAGGTGGGAACCTACTTCTTAAGGAGATTCCACACTCTTTTGTTTGTTTGTTTTCCCATAAGAACATTTCTTACTGAAAGATATCTTCGCTTTGGAAACCTCACAGACTGGGACTTTTCCTACTTACAGGCTTTTTATAAACTTCATTTTATGCCATATTTATCCATACTTGCTGTAGGACTAAGGATCTTAAAGGAAAGTTCTCTCAGCGAGATAATGAGAGATGGTATATTTGAATGAATCTCACACAGATGGTACAAAGAAATAGTATAAAGAACAAAGGCTCACCTCGGATGACAAAGGCTCGCAGGACTCCACACAAGAGGGATCTCCACGAAGAGATCCTTCCCGGGTGGAAGCCAGCCCTTAAATGGGGCTTGGGGGGAGGTGGAGCCAGGCTCCACCCCCCTCCAATCACACAGGTATCAGTACCTTCACCTGTGCCCCATGGCTGACTCACTGCTCACCTCAGGTGATCAATCAGTGGCTCAGGCTGTGATTCAGTAGTTTCCCTACACTTGCTGAGGCCTGAAAAGCTTCATATAAATCTGGGTTTACCTCATGGCTAAGAATAAATGGTAATTCAGAGCTTTTCTGCTTTAGCCAGCTGAAGATGGAAGAGTTGAGTTTTACGCTGGGGCTTGTGGTGGCATGAGGGGAATTCACTCTAAACCTGAAACAAAGTCTGTGTAAGTTACAAGTAGGAACACTTCATATAAATGCCTAAACACATGAAATATCTTATGTTTTTCTAATAAGCTAGAGGATTTACAATCCTGGTTCATTTGGGATGTGACATTATGTCACATGTGCAAATACCTCCACAGGATTTAATTTCCTGGGCCTTTATATTAAAAGCATGGTCGCTAGTCCAAACTTCATGTACTTAATGAAAACTACCTGAGAAGCTCCATAAAGCATATGTGATGTGGAGTTCTGCTTGTAGCTGGTGCTCCCAAGTTACAAGGATTTTCTTTTAATGATTTTGTTTTCTAGTAATCTGCATCCTGTAATACATTGGAATATCTTTATCGAGTTCCTGTGTACTGCACATCACAAAATAATTCACACCCCAGTTTTACACTAAATCTAGTAAGCACAGACAGCACTCTGGGAATATCTGCACCACAACACTTGTTAAGTGCCTCTCTGCCAGATCCCTGTGCTCCAAATTCTTTCACCACAATTCTGCTGGTGTGGATTTACAGAGAACCAAAGTCCCTTAAACCTCCTCTGGTGCCCCTGCAACGTACATCAGAGTCCCTGATAAATTAGGCTGGCTCCCAGGTATACGTTTATAACATCCCTAGAGGGAACAGGAAAAAAAAAGCTCATAATACATCATGGCCTGCTTTTTGCCATGTATCCATGCCATAATACTGCATATGACCTGTGATCAGTTCTGGGGGAAAGAAGGTTTTACGCCAAATAGTCGAAAGCACAGTGTTTTCTTTATGTATACTTGAGATATGTTTACTTTTGCAAGTTTTTTGTTCAAATGATCAAAATCCAGATTAACTAGCACAGTATTCCGTTGCAGCAGAATCCGTCATTTTTTTCAACCTAGAATGATGCTGTGGATTGCAGAGCCCTTAGGAAGCCCTATGTACTGTCACCATGCCTTGGACAGGGGGACTGGGCCTTGGAGGACTTCTGGAATGACCTTATATCAGTGTATTTCATTTACTGACTGCTTATGAATACTCACAGACCACCTTGTTTCTTATTCCATGAGTAAATGTAAGATATTTTGGTCTCATTATTTTTAAAGCTTTGTTGTTTTATTAATAAGACTGTTTTTGTTTAGATGCTAGAAAAAATAAGCTTGCCCTCCTTTTCGCTGTTTCTTTTCCTCTGTGCATTAACTTTTCACACTTCTTATTCTGAAAAAAGCTACTTTTTTTTTTTTTTTTTTTTTTTTTTTTTCCTTTTAATCCTTCTTTTTTTCTTTNTTTTCTCCTTTAAGTCCTACTTTCTTGCATTCTCAAGAAATGCTGTGTGTGACTTTCCAGGTCTCACCCATTGAAAAAGCCTGGAGGCATCCTCTCTGGCATGCCAGTCGTTGCTTGTTAGCTTTGCTCAGGTTGTATCTCCTTTCTCTACTCAGCTGTAGGTTTTCCTTGGCAGGAGCACTTCTATTTCAGTCTAGCACGATGTTAATCTTAGTTGCTAGAAATGTTTTTGTTTCTTCTCAAAAAAAGACAAATATTTTCTGAAGGATGTGTTTCTATTGGCAGCATTACTTTAATTTTATAAAACACTGGGAATTTCTATAAGTTTGGGTAACATTAGGCCCCCAAAATCTAAAAAGGATGCAGTTCTTGTATTCTCTTGGCTGCATTTCTCTGTACTGCTACACCCAGATCTGAAGGCTTTAGCACCTCAGCCCTTTATCAAAGGTTTCTTCCTAGGAGCACTTGTCATTTCTTTCAGCTATATTCAACACTTCAACTCTTTGATTCAGATAGTAGGGTATTTGAGTTTCAGAAAAACTACTAAAATTCATTTTTTTTTCCTTCATAAGTATCTTTAGTCTTTAATCTTGTTTAACCCATCATCATTTCACCCTCTGAATAGTCTATGGAGGAGAACGTCAAACTTGTTTTACTTAGGCCAGGAATATTTTGTTTACTAAATTCCATCTATGGCTCTTAAGTCATGATGACAATCTTAATTTCCTAAAGAAGTTCTCTCCCTTGTCTTTCAGACAACCTCTCTTCTTCCTAAACCTGTGTGCACTGAAGCTATGGTTAACCGCTTGCATACCAATTTGAGATAATGTTCAAACTACCAGCAGGATGATAGCTACCCAAGAGAGGTCTGTGTCCTTCACTGCTGGCACTGAGAAGGTCTTTTTCTGTCCCTAGCTTCTTGTAAATGAAGATATGAATAGCTTCTTCTTTCTGGAGCTGTAAATTTGGGCTTTGAGCCAGTGTCTACTCAGGACCCAAATTTCTCCTTCATTTTCTGAATTAATCCTCATCGAGTGTGACAAATCACTGCTTGAGGGCCTGTTTCAGTGGAAAATAAGCACATCCCTCTGGCTTTGGCCACCTTGAAATCCGGCTTCTGTTGACTGAAGATCCAGATTACACAAAAATCAAAACTGTGCCGCATATAAACCAGGAAGAGCTCTGAAATGGAGTCCTTATCGTCTGATTTAACAATGCTGTTAGAGAAGAACTTTTTAAATTGGCTTAAAGGACATTCCCACGAAAAGGTAACACTGTACATCTCGCCAACATGGCTTAGAAGTTTTGAAAACACTGGAACTGTTCTCAGCTGCAAGTAATAGAACCACGCCTGGTTCTGAATTTGCTCTGAAGTTTAATGTTCCTGACGCAGCCCTAGAACGTGCACGATCTTATTCTGGTCAGGTCATTACTGGTTGTCACTCTGACAGACGCACTGAAATTCGTTTTGGTGGCAGTGAAAGAGCACTCAGTGACAAAAAGATGTGGCTGTGGGGTTTTAGTTTTGAGAAGACCATCTCTGCACTAGCGGTGGTGGTGGGAGGGTTATGCGTTTTGTTCTTCCTGGTGACATCAGATTAAGCAAGACAAAGAGGAGCAGCTGCCTATCCTCGTAGTTGCAAGTCCTGAGCGCCAGTCGGCAGGGTACTCGAGAGGTAGCCTCACCTTTCTCCGTCTACCCTTATAATCACTGTCCTGAGTAGGTGGTGGAACAGGAAGAGTTCTTACTTCCCCATCCCTCGCGGGCTTAGAGCTATACCCCGAGCTTCTCTGTTCCCAGCCCTGTGCTCACTGCTGGCAGCGGCTCCAGGAGCCCAGTGTGGGGTTGGGCTTGCCCGGAGCCGGTGTCTGGCCGTTCTTTCCCTGCTCACCCGGCATTGGCGGTGCGGGGGGCAGGATAGCAACGACAGGAGCCGGAGCTGCGTTTTGCCTCCGGCGCACGGGGAGAGAAGGCGCGGGGCGGCGGCTGCGGGCTGTCAGCCCTCGGGGCTGCCGGGGTCCCTCCCGTGGGCACACCACGCTGCCGGGGCCCGCGGCGGCTCTCCCCACCCCTTTCTTTCCCGTGCAGCGGCGAGATAGCCGAAACTCCTGCGAGCGGAGACACCCACCCCGCCGCCGCCTCTTCTTTCTTCTTCTCCTCCCCCTCCCCCCCCCCCCCCCGCCACAAATCCCAAATAAAAGGGCGGGGGGCGGCAGGATGCGCGGCTCGGCGGGGAGGTCGGCGCCGCCGCCGGCCGCCTGATGCTGCCGCAATTCGCCATTGCCGGGCACGGCTCGGAGCCGGGCGGAGGGAGGCGAGGGGAAGCGGCGAGGGGCCGGGGGGCAGAGGAGCCGCAGCCCCCCCAGCCCGGCCGCCCCCGCGGGCCGCGACCGCCGCGTTCCCCGATGCCCGACCGCCGCCTGCGGGGAGCCCGGAGGGGACCGGGGGCCAGCTCCTGCCTGCTCTGGCTCTTTGTGCTGCTAAAGGTAAGCGCGCGGATGGTGAGGGCTGCGCGCCCCGCGGGCGCGGGGGCCGCCTTTGTGCGTTCGGCTGCGCCCCGGGTTCGGCTGTCCCCCCTTTGTCCTCCCGCTGCGAGGGGGATGAAGGCGGGGCCGCTGCGCCCCACACCCAGAAGTGCCGGGGCTGCGGCGTGCCCCCGTCCTTCGTCGTGCCCGAAGTTACGCGGTGCTGTGGATGCGCCGCTCCGGGCGCGCCGCGCTGTCCTTCAGCACCGCGGGCCGACACCTGCCACCACGGCCCGCCCGGATCCTGCCGGCTTCCCCCGGAGCTGCCGAGAAAGGCAGCTTAACAAAGGCGGGCGGGGGTGCGCGTGTTTCTTCGCCGTTGCAGAATTTGGCATCGCTTCCAGATCAGTGCGTGCGTTGTCCTCTTGGCAGGTGAATTTTTCAAAGTTCAGCGTGATGCCGAGAGCTTGGCTTGGTGTGGCTATTTTTTATTTTTATCATTACGCGTTTGATGCTTTAATGGTTCCTCAGTCGTATTTAAAGCGCTTTGTGCAACTTCTGAAAGAAAACATCCGCTCTTATAGAAAGCATCCTGGGCAGATAACACTGACTGTAAATGCCAGCGCCCTAAACTGCAATATTCCACGGTACTGAGAACTTTGTAGTGTATTTGTCAGTCGTGACTAAGGACATTGCTCTTTCAGAGTCTCACAAATGGAAGTGTTCCTTAGAAGTGTGCAGGGCTCCCCTTGTGAATGGGAGTTTGCAGGATCGTCTCCTGGATCGGCAGTGAAGTCACTTCTAGCACTGACATTGCATTGACAGAAGTACTAAAGGGGAAGGGTTCACAGCATCTGTTCACATAGGCAACCGTCAGCTGTCTCATTTTCATAACTGCTGAAATGTACATTTATGCAGGATGAAATGTTAATACACTGACAAAACTTCGTTCCTCAGAATTTCATCTTTCTTTTTGTTTCTGGTACTTTCTTCTAAGATAATAACACTATGGTCATCATGGCTCAGCGTAAAGCTTAAGGCTGTTGCAGTTGATTTCTGTTCCAGTTCTGTTCCTGGTGTAGAAGTGCATGTACAGCTTTAAGCAGCTATTTTAATTATTGTGGTAAAGCAAGATGGGATATAGGTAGTTTAAATCTGTAAGTTGCTAGACCTATAGAAATAAATCTCAAGAAACATGGCAAAGGTTTGAAGGCAGCCAAGGCCTAGGGCTTTTCTCCTGTTGAAAGGTCACCATCACTTCAGAGCCAGATAAAACTCAGATGTGTGCTCAGGTCTGTTGCTCGAGAAAACCCAGGGCTGGAATGGCAACAAAAGCTGCAGGAAAATAATTATGAGTACTAGCAGATTTCTGTAGCATGAGAGGTAAAGCTGTAGCTCAAGACAGGGGCACATCAGCAATGCTATGTGTGATTGGATTGTGATTTTTGTTGGATGCCCATGCATTTCTTTTTTCTTGCAGTGACAAATAATTGAAGGTAATGAATTTCAAAGCAAGGCATTTCCCTAGCTCTGTACTGTTCAGTTATGCTAACTTGTTGAACTGCTAAAATAATCCAACCTTGAGTTGTTAGCTTCCAGGTGAGACAGCAATTTAATCTTATTGGGAAAGCAGCTGCACTGAACTGATGACTCTGATGACTGTGTGCTTGCTGTTTCAGCATTAGCAGCCCAAATGTCACTTGCTAAGCCATATCTGCTCAGTGTGGCCTTGATGCCCATCTGGCAATTTGTAAAACCATCAGCAAGCTTTGCACAGTGATAAAACAGCTCAAAGCACATTTTCTCTTCATTTCCATGCTATATTTCATGAAATATAAATAAATAGCACCAACTTCTTTCAAGCCCTGATGCAATCTGTGGTTGCTGGTGTGGTCAGTGACAAGGGGGGAATCAAACAGCCCACTGCAGGTTCGTGTGCCTGATATTGTTGTCAATGGGCTAGCAGTATTTAGTTCTTTCAGGTTCTTTCATTCACAGCTCTATCCGAGCATTAGTCCGTGCTCCAGGGCAGTACCATAATCTATTTGGGAAATAAAGCAATGTGATCTAGAATCTCTATCATTCTTCAATGATTTTCTTATGCAATAGGTGGCTTACAAACTAGAGAAAGGCATTGTATTTGAGCTTAGATATTGATACAGATTTACAGTTCTTAGAAGAGGAACAGTGTGATATCTTGCATCAACGGAAAGCTTCCAAGCCTCCTGTCATAGGAATCTCTCACCTAAAACACTGCAAGTTTTCAGACATTCTGAGTTCTCCAGTGTTTCAGTTTGGATGGCTGGGAGGCATAGTCCTTAGTAGCTTTCTCATCAGTTTTCTCATCTGATGTGACAAAAGAATGGCTGATCATATCTGAGTGGAAAAGCCGTACTTCAGCTGAACAAATAACAATAAAAAACAGACACGTTTCCAGAGGCTGACACTACCTTTCCTATCTTTTCCAACTACAACCCAAGAGGCTTCCCATGGTTATAACTACACTGACCTTTGACCACTTGAAGGTCTGTCCTGCATTTTGTGACTAATAGGTCAGATATCTCATGTTGCAGTAGCTTGCAGCTGGGTAGTTTTGTGTTTCCTTGCCGTGTTATGTGTGTGGGACAAGTAGAGCTAAGTGGGGCACAAAAACTTCTTAAAACTGCCAAACGTGATGCTGAGACATCATCAATCTGTTACACCTCCATACTACCAGGATACTGCCTTTTTCTCACTAAGAAACTGTTTTTAAGAGAGGCTGATTTTACAGCCAAGAGCCCCAGTGATTCCTCATTGGTTCCTCCTGGCCAGAAAAGCAATGTACACTTAAAAATTTTGGTACAGAGCCCTTCTAGCATCTCTTACCTCTTTTAGAAATGCTGACTGTAGCTCTTGTTGAGCAAACAAGTATGTTCTTCCTCATGACTGTGTCCTAGCAGTGCCAAAGTAAGCAACTATGTCACCATTCTGTTTCTCTTTGCAAGACTAGTGTAAGATTGTAATGATGGGATGGATTCAGATGAACTACTGGGACAAAAAATGTCTGGCCTTTAATGAGACTGTACAGATCATATGGGAGAGAAAATCGTCATCTCATTAAAAGGTTTATATGTATATGTGTATGTATACATATATATATGTATTGTTTTTTATGATCAATCATCCTTAGCTCAGGACTCCTCCTCCAAGTCACATTCTCATTTTGTTATTTTCATGGATTATATATTCATAGCTTATTTCTACGTCAGAATGATTCTAAAGGGCAAAGATATTATGAGAATACTGGATGACAACTCATGTTTACGAAACTATAGTAGGTACACTGGCAGTGGATAAGTCTACCATTACTCTCTGGTAACTTTCTGACTTCATCACAGTAATATTGGACTGTGAACAAAAGATCTTTCAACCCTGCAGGAGTTATGAGCCCTAGACTCAAATAGCAAGAGATCAGCAAGGCAATTTCTAGATGGCATCGTTTCAGTCAAATGCTACAACCAAGAGTGATTCCTCATTTGAGTTAGGACAGGGACCATGCTGAATAATGACTTGTCTGCAGCTATTCTGTGTCCTTTGGGCAATTTTTAACGAGCTTACAGACAAAGTGCTGACTGGACTTCACAAACCCACTTATTCTCTACCTTTCTGATGTCACCTTATAGGGCAATCCCGGCAGATTGTGAAATAACTGTTGATTGAGTGAGTATTAAGCAAAGTCTTGTTTGTAAACCCCTCCTGAGACTGATTTTACAAGTGTTTTAATAGGAAGAAGGGAGCTTTTATTACTTGGTCATGTAAGTCGGAATGCTAAATGTCAGAAAAATAAGCTTTGGAAATAAATTCTGTTGCTGAACAACTTAAAAGGGTCGCACTTAACTTTGTATTTAAGTATTTAAAATTATACATCTTTTCCACTGGATAAGTATGTATTATCTTTATTATCATAAACACTCTCATCCTACAGTAAATTAATGATCACACTTTCATTATTAAAGTTTTTAAATATTCTTGAAGTAAAACATAAGTGCAATGTAAAGAAAAAACTACTTTGATTAGATGTTAAGTGTTTTAAAATTAAAATGCTTACACAGAATGCAGTGCATATAAGTATGCCGTTCTATGATCACAAACTGCTCAAGTGTTCAAAGACTAAGAAAAGAATTGAACACTCATTAAGGCAAGCTGGACAATTGCATTAGTTATATAGTGGTAGAAAGGAGCTGTGCTGCCAGTGTATTCCTGTCCGTTTTTCTGTGTCTAGGCCTGAGTTATCTGATGGAGGAAATGTTCAGGAGAATATTCCTGGTATGGTAGGATGATGAGGCACTGGAACAGGTTGCCCAGAGATGCGGTGGATGCTCTGACCTTGAAGGCATTCAAGGTCAGGCTAGGGCAACCTAATCTAGCTGTAGGTGTCCCTGTTCATTGCAGGGTGGTTGGACTAGATGACCTTTGAGGGTCCCTTCCGACTCAAATCATCCTATGATTCTATCTGCAAGAGTGCCATAGCAGTTACGGTCTCACCTGTGATTCATCCAAAGTCAGTGAGCTGCTGCCAGTCTAAGCAAGCCACCATCCTTCATCTTCTGCTGGATTGAAGCCAGCATGCTCTTGAAGAGCTTTGGCACAGCACAGCAAAAGAGAATATGATCATAAGTGAAGCTAAGTATTAACCTTGAGCAAGTAGGTCAAATATTGGATGCTGTCTATTTTCCGTTGAAGTGCCACTGTGGGACATAGAACTTGGCTGGACATTTTGTCTTTCCCATTGGAAGCTCCTAAGTTCCAGAAAATATGATGATTTAGGGCAGAAGGAAAGTGAAGAGAGTGGTTTATCAATATGCATACAAAAGCTATTACAATTTTTCTGTTAAGCTTCCATTATATATATATATATTATATATATAGCTGAAAGGAGAAAATTCTTTATGAAGTTGATATAGCAACGTGTGCTGACTGCCACGTTCGCAACATGTAACAAGCGAATAGAGAATGGGAGATAAATGAAATGGAAAGGTTACCTTGCTTTTCATAACACTGTATAATCTTGAATGAATACAGTCTGTGAAGGGAGCAACATGAAAGGAAGAAGACTTCTGTCTTTCCAGTAAGCCAAATGTGATGCACAGTGCTTCATTTCTGGAACCTCTTCATTCTTATGCTAGGAAATTGCAGTGGCTTTTAAGAGAAGGAGTTTCAGAAATAATAGATGTGCATCATGTCTGGTTCACCATGAAGATAGCACGCTGTACTGCAGCAAAAGTAGTATGTGCTATTCTCAAATTACTATGGTTATCGTTACATTTTCTGTTCAATTAGATGCATGGATTTAGAGAAGAAATTATTTACAGTAAGCATCAGTGATGGACAAATTGGTTATACAGCTGATAGCAGCAGGAAGGAGGGCTGGAAGGTAATACATTCAGCTTTCAGTATGCTGAACTCGAAGTGACAGCATGGGCGTGAGTTGAGGATATGTGGGATAGAAGCTATGATTGAATACAGAACACAATATTGGGATGGAAAAATCCAAGAGGGACATTTAAGCATGGAGATTGAGCACTTCAGAGCAGATGAATGCAGGTAACAGAGGTCAACAACTCTGCTGTTTTTAGGCAGCCAGAGACATGATGTAGCTGTTTGGTAAATAGGAAGCTCTTGAGGGGAAAACAAACAAACACATTTTTAGTAACTTTGGGGAAAAATAGATAATGTTGCTTGACAATCTAACAGTTACTATTTTGAAGTGATTGGGCCTCAGTGCTCTTTAGCAGGATGAGACATGAATCTTCTGACTTTTGGGTGGTGCTGTGGGGAGCCATGAGTTGGACTTGATGTTCCTTACAGGTCCCTTCCAACTCAGGATAATCTATGATTCTGGTTGTTTCAGCAGAATTTAAACAAACTACAGCTGCTTTACTTGCTATAAACCTGCAGGTCTCAAATCTAGTCCTGATGACTTTGGACTATATCTCTGGGATATGAGAGGTAGTTCTTGGTCACCAAGTTGTCAATCAAATTAGATTCTTGGTCACCATTGTCAATCAAATTAGATTTTGAGCTATTAAGAGGTTTCAATTGTTTCCTTCTGAAATAGATGCATTGTAGAATCAATGAAGGAGTTGTTCTCTGAGTCTGAGTCTCCAGAGCAGACAATCGAGTCCCAGTTGTCTTGTTGCCTTTGTGTAATTTACTGTTTGGAACACATTTGTTATCCACTCCACAACTATTCAGGATCGTTTCCTCTCTGTTCATATGGAAGTCATTTTTATATGTAAAGGGTTAACTCCTCCTTGACCTAGCAAGCAAGAAGCAAGGGTCTAACTCCCATTCAATTTGCAAGCAGCAAATAAATTTTTAACTAAAATAATAATAATAAAAAAAAATAAAGAGAAACACACAACCAACCTATTAAAACATTATGAGAAACAGTAGAGAGCATTAGTAGGAAAAAAAAATCCACAGAAAGAATGCTAATTAGTAGTTTTCCAAAGTACTGAAAGGGAGATTTAAGAAAAAGGAATATTTTTCAACAGCAATGAAATTAATATATTTATTATTTGCTTAGCAGTACTGTGCCTAGCTTTGTTCTGTATGCAAAATATCTGCAGGCTCTGACTGAAGTCTGAAAGATAGACACATCAAAATAAGGATGCTCTAGATAAACGAGAAGTGATTATCATACACGCTAGTTGATGGTATTCTCCAAGGGACAGTATGCCTTCCAAGCAGAAATAAGTCACAATTGCTTCCCTTAGGAGCTGAGAAGAGGATTTTTTTTGTTGTTTTTTGGGGTTTTTTTTTTTGGTGGTTGTTTTTGGTTGCTTCTTTTGTTTCTGTTCAGTATTGATTTCTACAGGATGTTGCTCATCAGAGCTTCTGGACATTTACATCAGTTTAAAACATCAAAAATAATTAATAATCAATGTGACTTTAATCCTTTCAAAGAGAAGCAATTAACCCTCGCAAAAAAATGCTATAGCTTACTATAGTTTCATGAAATAACTGTAAGCAGGGCAGGAGATGAAAGGGAGAAACATCGCTCAAACTTTTTGCTTTTAAGAGAACTTTTACTCAAAACAGAGAACATAGCTGACAATTTACTGCTCTCTACTTGCTGTAAATCAGTAGGTTTGTTGTTCAATAATTTTCTTTCTCTAACTCAGCTGCTACTGCCTAATCTTGCACTGATATTATCTTGAGTCATCAGCGTCTGCTTCCGAGGAAAAGATTATGATGTCACAAAATCAATACTGGAGGATTCTATATTGTAATCCCTTTTCAGGGAAGTCCATTAAATCAATGCCTCTCCTTCTGTGAGTAATGGCTGCAGAATCAAGCTCTCTAATTTTGCTGCGTGAAGGAATAAGAGAAGATGGGATGGGATTTTACATAATTAACTAGTAGTTCTTACATACAGCATGAAAAATTATGACGTTTTCTGAAGAATAAATGGATACATAGTGAATACTTAAGTGTATTTTAAAATGCTCACTGGTATAAAATTCCTTTTTGGTGGGGTTACAAAGGAAGGTGTTAAATCAAAAATTGTAAATCTTTTCTTTGAAAAGCAACCCAAGACTCCATAGCCTCTGCCAGAAGCCCTGCCAGGTATTTCTTACATCATCAAATAGTGTCACTGGCGTTTAAGAGAAATGAAGACATGTCATAAATATGGGTAGTAATGTTGTCATCTCACCTTGTGCTCACGTGCAACACTGACCTCTGTTTGCTAGAACCAGAACTGCCGTGTTGCCTCTAATTCTTAGGATGCTGGGAGCTATCAGAGAGTCTACTGTGCTTCTGGGAAAAGATCCAAAATCCAAGTAAAATCAATAAAAGTCTTTATGTCGCTTAAAATGAGCTTTGGATCATGCAGCACAGAGCTAATCATGATGTGCGAGTGACCTTGGGCTCACTGCAGTGTCGGTAGCACAAACTGCAGGCCATAGGATGATTCTGAGTTTTGGAATCCTGAAGTCTGATAGCTGAAACTCCAGTTTGGAAAAATCTTGAATAGGCTTCTCTCTCTTAGGGAGTCACTTCACTCTATTGCCATGGTCGCTGTGTTGTAATATAGCTGCTGGAGCCAGTAGAAGAGGAGCCCAGTTTAATGTTTCTGTTCTAGAAAGATGGTTCTCTCTGCAGGACACTTAAGCCACGTAACTAGCACTAGACAAAAAAGGGTGTTTTCTTCCTATGCAGAGCCATAATTATCCTCCAGGGACTGCTCAGATAAGAGTTTTGATTTAAGTTCAGCACATAGCCACTTTTGCCAACATTGCAGCAATAACACAGATACATGGATGAACGGAAGCCAAATTTTGTGTCACATAACAAGTACATACTCAAATATGGATCTGAACAGAACAGCTGATTCTTGTCTCTTTAGTAGGCTATTTGAATTAAAAGTGATCCCAAAAGCCAGTTACAATTTGGAGTGTGCTCAGGTTCAGTCTGAAGCCAGCCTTTATTTCCTAGACTCTTGCACATATTTAGTTTTCTGCCATTCTGTAAATTCTTTAATGACCTGGACTTTTCAGGAGGCCTCTTGTAAAGCAGCATCCTGGAGGCCAGTTGGCTGTGGCAGATGTTGTGCTTGATTCTGAGGCAATGGGGTTTTCATTTGGTGGCAGCAAAACAGACTAGCTATTGAATACCAGCTCTTCTTGGTAGCTGTTACTACAGCAGGTATTGGACATCAGCCAAACAGGAAAGAAATGTGTCCAGGTTGAGGAAACAAACTTTGAAATGCCCATTACATGGTGCCTGAGCATTCAGCTCGGAGTAGAGCCAGACTACATAGAGCCAGGTCTTTATGACCTCACCAGAATAACTGGCATGACTAGAATATTTGCAGGTGGTATTATTTCATTCTCAATTTAAGTATGTTTGTGAACGTTATGAGGTTAGGAGATAAAATGGAAAAGAAAGAAAGCATTTTGGAAAATGCCAGAGCATGTCTTGGAGGTTTTGTCTGTCCCAGCTGCACGCAGTTAATTCCACATCCTTTTTCTTTCTGAAGATAACCTTCAATAAAGACATGACCTGTTTAGAGCTTGGCTTTTGCAATGGTCCTTTGTAATGGTTGTATAAGATCAACTGTGGGTTGCTGATGTACTGTAAGAAAAACTGACCTTCTGATTAGGGCGTTTATAATTTTAATTAAATTATTGGTTTTATTTGGTACGTCTTGCCTCAAGTTAGAGAATTTTCCTTATCAGTACTAGTTATATGACTGATATGACAGCTAAAGGATTAGTATTAGCAGTAACTATTGGGATCAATCTTGCCACTGAAATGTCTAGAAGAATATAATTTGGTTTCCTAAGCTGGAGATTCGTCATCTATGCATTTGTGCCTGCTGTTCTTCAAAGTACGTGTTTCATCTGGTGCTTATCAGGAAAAGACCTAATTTTCTCATGCACATTCCCTGTGCAGAAACCTTCTTTGTCTAAAATCAACAACATAGAACAACTGAGACAGCAACGAGCAGTCTTGTCTAGAGCAAGGACAGCCAGGATCTGCCATGTAGGTTTGCCTGAGTACGCAGAGATAAGACCACAAGTCAAAGGTAGGGAATGATTCTTTAAATATATGTATTCATTAAAAATGGTGAGACAGAAGTCATGGCTATGTTATATAAGTTGGTCTGGTTGGCTAATGCTGGATGACTTTGTTTTCCTGGACACTTTTTGGGTTACGGAAGTCTTCTAGTACCTCATGGAAGTCTTCTAGTTGGCTTTGAGTTTACAGTAACAGTGATGTTTCTACCCTTGCCCTGAACCTGGAAGGGTGTGGAATGGGTCACCTGAGAAAAAAATGGATGATTCAGAATTGTTTCCTGGTTGGAAACAAAATGGTATGTGCCACAGTATAGAGCAGGGGTGGTGTGGCTGTTTGAGGATGCAGGGAGAAGTGAGGCTGCTTGGAGCCTATGGGTAATTCAGGCCAGAAGAGAGATCTGGAGACCAAACCCCAGCAAAAAGCAGGGCTAGGATGCTGGGGGCTCAGGGCTGTGTCAGATGAGTTTTGGATATCAGCATGGACAGAGATTGCACCACTTCTGCACAACTTCCAAGGACCACAAATGAAATGAATAGCAGTCAATTAAACCTTTTTAAAAATAACGAATTGAGGTTTGAAAGAATATGAAACTGTTCTATTAACTTTTGACTTTTTAAAGTCATTTAAAAAATTCATCTTAGGCTATCTTTCTTTGTAGAATGTAAAATTCTGGGTTACAGTGGTATTCCTTTTTGCTGAAGTCTGCCAGTTTCTTGAATTTCCCACTCCTTGGAGCTTGAGTTTTAAATATAACAGCAAGGATAAAATTCTTAGTGCTGCCATTGTTAGAATGTGCCTTAATTATCATTTAAACTTTCTGCAGAGTCAAGCATCTATCTGCCATCACTGCACAATTCGTTTCACATATCTCAAGAAGGATTTTTTTGCTGAGATTTTTTATTTCTTTTTTCCATCCTCTGACTTATATTTCTGGGAGGAGAACCACCATTTCTAATGTTTTACAAATTTGGGTCTTTGGTATGCAGAAAACCCTTAAACCTTCACTGCAGAGGCACTTTTAAATGACATGAATTAAAGGTGTTGGGGCAGAGCTGGCCTCTCTGTGCCGACTGGCTTAGTGCTAAAGAAATCAGTCAACACAACGTGCAACTAAAGAAATTTATAAAAGTAAAAATGGAAAAAAATGTAACTAAATGGAATATGTGGTGTATGGTCTGGAAATCTTCCTAACACTTTTTGTATTGATACTGCTCCTAAATTCAATACAAGATTAAAGGTACTCAATATGGTTAATGAGCTTCGAAGGAACTGTTACTCTGGACTGTAATTACAGCTTCTGCTGCCTGACTCTGCGTCACACTGGCATTTTATTACTGATGTTCTGTAATATCAGAGGGGGAGGATGAGTTTGGTGATTCATTAGTGTCTTCACAGATTTTGCCTTAAATTATATTAGCTCATGCTTTCAGATGTTTGCTTGTCTGTGCTAGTATGAACGTTCCTTCATTCTGTATAATATAGTAAAAAAAGAAAAAAACCCACCGTACTCTAAATCAAACTCCCACAAAGATTAAATAGTCTCTAATAGTCCCCTCTTGTGCTGTTCTGTGGTCCTTATTCTCTTCATTTCTGTTCTGTAACTCCCAATTTCTAAACAGAATCACCTTAAAAAAGCTTTCCACTTGTAGCTTTAAAAAGGCAGATTTTCAAGTGAGTAACACAATATCACACCTTACAGTTCACCCTATCCCCCTCCCCCCGAAAAAAAAAACAAAAAAACACAAAAAACAACCTGACTTATGTCATCTGTTAGGCAAAATGATGCTTTTTTGCTGAAGACCCTACAATGCCAGATTTAATTTATTTCGGGAAGAAAGAAAGAATCCTGTGGTATGTGCTTGCCACTTGTGAAATGGGAGCGTCAGCAGAAAGTGTGAAGAGTTCGTGCAGAATGGAGCTTACATGGAATGAAATGAGTTTATAGAAAGAGGAAAAACCTCTGCACCTCCTTTATATTTAGCATAAGAGAAATGGATAGAAGGGATTTCAAGATGTCATGCATGGCCCGAAGCGGATCAGCTGTGCTCAGACTGTGAGTTCAGAAAGTTTGGTTCTCTAATCCCATCTCTCTTCAAAGCTTGATTTAGCTATGCCAGTCTCTGTGCTCTCTGTACAGGGAGCGTGGTGAGGAGGAATAAGAGCCTGAGGCTGCATGGCATATACCCAGCAGAGCTCTGGGCGTGTGGGAAAGGGCCTGCAGACTGATGTAACTCATAGCTCCTCACTTGCAATGCAATTGAAATGCACTATTTCAGCGATTACTAATACTTTGGAAAATGTGTAAAGAATTAAAAACATGGATGGCTATGCAATTGCATGCCAGGTGGATGCAGGGCTTTCACACATACTCTATTTTTCCACAGTGGGGTTGTTTCTTTGTGTCTTTTGCGGACTACCAGAATAAAGTCTAATGGTGTCAGACCATGCCCAGAATTGATCCTCTGTAGCTTTGTCTGGAAACACTACCCCCTATTCCTACAGTTCTATACAACAGATGACTGGTGACTGCTGGATGCCCACTGTGAATTTTTGCAGTGATACTGAGAAGTCTTTTGCATTAGGAGCTGAGCCTCAGTCAGGAGGAGTGGAAGCAGATGGACTGCAGAGAGATGTCTGCATTCCACACCCAGGAATGCATGTGCTATGATAAGAAGGCTAATAGGGTATGTCCCCTTCTCCCCCATGATAAATTCATCTCTGTGCTGTCAGAAATGGCTGACGAATGAGAGCTCTGGGATTTTTCTCTACTGAAATGATCTAGTCTCATTTATCTCTTTTCCTCTTTGCATATTGGCATATTCCTCCTCTGCAAGTATTTATCTAAAGTCTTTACTTGGTGTGTCGGACTAAAGGTCACATCAGTTTTTTTCTCTCTCCTTCTTTTCCCCCTCTAGTCCCTCTGTTTCTAAAGATGTCAAACAAGATAACTGATGGTTTCTTCTGATGCCAGAAGGCCTTCACAATATGCGTATTAGGGTTTGTGTTTTAGTGTTTTTTTTTTTTTATTGTTTTTTTTTCTTTTCCATGTATCTCAGTGTATTCAATTTGTATGCAGAGCCATCCTCTTACCATGAGCTCCTATGCCCAGATCTGAGGATTATGTTCTTATCCAACATATGTACTTAGCCTGAAATGCTAAATCTGTGCTACTGGAGGAATAGAAAGATTTGATGGCTAAAGGAGCTATGTCAAAGTAACCAGTCAGATCAAACTATAAACTGTTCTTGGCAAGAGGCAAGATAAAGATACTCCCTGAGCGTTTGGATCTGCTGATCAGCACTAACTCATACATTTAAATATTGGTGTTCTGACTGTGGAGGATGTGAAATAAGTATGGTTTTACTTGCTTTAAAAAAATATCAATTTTTTTTTGTAGTGTTGGAGATGTTCTTGTAAATGCTTTTTTTTTCAAGGTTGGAGAGGTTAGCAGGGGCCAGATTTTGGGAGCTTGTAGCATGAGGACTATGGAAACAGAGTGTGGCAGTGGGGCAGTGGATTTTGGTTGTTCCCCACCCCTTCAGGCTTTCCTGGAAAACCAGGAGCAGTTCTGCAGGACATCCTCAACCCTATTCTAGTGTACCTGCTTTATCGGGGTGGGTTGTATTAGCTGATCTTCGGAGTTCCCTTTCAACCCCTACGATTCTGTGATTCTATGTCCCAGTCCTGAGCTGTCCCTGTTACAACAGCTACTTTTGGGAAGGAGGAGAGAGAAGGCTATATTTTTCCATTTTCAGAGAAAGACAACTTTTCTGATTGAGGAGAAAGTGTAAACACCATGCTCTCAGCTGATCTTTTCTCTTTGAAGTCATTATGAGGAAGCAGATGCTGTGTCTTTCTCTGCAGTGCACTTGACCTGTTCCCATGTGTCTCTGATGCACATCTGGCTCCAGCCACAGAGGGACTGCTGTTGTACCTCAGTTGTGATGTTTTCTGATGGCTTCTGTTACCATTCACATCATCATGTCATCGTTCTGGAATGCTGACTAGTACCTAAAGTACTGGTGGGGAACTCATCCCAGGATAAGCTACAGGCTAATCTAGTGAAACTAAGATTCTGTGCTGGAGAGGAAGAGGAAGAACAGCATCTTGTTGGAAAGCAAAGAAATAATAATAAAAAACCCTAGCAATCTGCAAGATGAATAATTATTTTCTTTTTTCTTTCTCGTGAACTACATACAAGATTTTTTTTTGCAGTAATGGGCAGAGTGTGTGGATGTTTCATTTATTAATGCTATGCAAAAAAATATCATGGAGGATGGGTCTTCTGAATGCCTGAAAGGCAAAACAATCACTTGGATTGATTGAAAAAAATATTTTGTAGCTGTTGATAAGATATAAAAGCCTAGTTAACTTCCTAGCAAAACTTTGTTTCTCCAGAAGGAATATTTCAATCCTAAGCTTTCACCCCTCACTACACGAAAGACAAATAGAGGGAGGAATGGTCAGATCTATATTTTTGCAAAGAATAAAATACTAGCCCATTTCTCACACCTACCCATCTGTCCCTTGGCTATTACTCCCTTGGCCTCTTTCCTCTGCAGCCCATTTTTTACTCTCTGCTTCACCCACGTCTCCTCCTGTGCTGCTCAGTGCCCGCTCCCTTCCAGTGACACCTCACCCTGCTGGGCTCCAGCAGTCCCAATGGTATCATCTCCTTTCTGATGTACTTTTCTTTTGCTCCAACCATGTGAAGTTGTATTTCTCCAAGAAGTGTTTTGGACTGTTTTTGTTACCTTGGTAGAAAAGATTTTTTTGCATACTATTTGCAGCCATTTAGAAGTGCTCAGTAGTTAACTTCCAATGGAATGCTAAAAAATGACAAAAAGACTGATTACACGAAAAGACTATTTTAGACAGAATAGCTGCTATTCAAATAGATATATTTCACAGGGGAAAAAAAAGTGGGCCAATTACTCTGCTTAGTCACCTACACTGAGTTCAAATGAATTTAATCTACGGCTATGGTCTTACACTGATTTTATCAAGTATAACTAAAATCAACATCAGTCCTTTTGAATTTCAGCTCAGCTGGCTATAGCTATGCCTGTGTTATTTCTCTTAAAAATATTGCACTGTAATATTTAAAAGATGGAATTCTAAATCCTTTTATTTTTTTTTAATTTCCTTTATCTTTTTATTGGGAAGCATTTAATGCAAGTTTGTTTGAGTCTTCTGTGTCTATCTTAATTACATATATTCCCTCCATTAATCATGCTCCAAGCTTTCTGGTAGATAAATTGGTTCTCTTCTACTCCAGGACAGCTTGATTGCCCATAAAATAGATTTTCCAGGACTATTGCTGTGGCTATGTGATTTACATCAGAGCCCGTACTAAATTATATGCCCATAATTACTAACAGTAGTGCTTCCACACAACATACTGGGACTTAATCTGTCACGTTAGTATCTAACAGCAATACTTTCTTTCTCTGGAAGGTGTATGACCTTGTCTTTGAATATCACTGTTAAGTTCTTGAAATTTTGCTAGAAACCAGTCACACCATGTGTTCACTATTTTTTTGCTTTTGCAAACAACCCCAAAAGTGTGGTTTTTTTTGCAGCATATCTTCAGAGGGTATCATTAGATGCATAGAGCCTGTAGATGGAGAGCTGGTGTTTTGGAACAGGTTCTCATCTAAAAGAAATTGAATAGCAGCTGTAAGCTGCAGCTGGGAGCAGTGGAGGGCCCCTTCAAGGAAGATGTCTCTTTTATGTCATAACATGTCTGAGCTGTCATCGGTGAATGAGTCCCCTGAGAAGGTGAGGAAGATGGACTGTTGGCTTTGGAAGCATATTGGGTGGCTTGTTGGTCATGGAGTAATGGAGAGGGTTTAAGCTGCAGTGTTGAAGCAGGGACATAATGGTAGGAACAAATGTGCAAACCTCAGTTAGCTTACAGATTTAAGAAGGAGAGTTCCCTTTATACTTCTGAATGCAGAACTGAGTTGTGTCCCAGAGAGAGTTGTGAATCTGGTGTACATCATTACCAGGGTTTTTTGTTATTGTTGTTTGCTCGTTTTAAAGTCAAAAAGAGAAAATTTTGCTCCCCCAAATAAGACAGATGATGATAGCTTGTTTGTTTCTTTTCTTGTTTTAATTTAGATTGAAGTTTCAGATATGTTTTGTCTTCCAAGTATTTTAACAAGTCTTACATAGCTGATTTGTGGAAGTCTTAGGAAAACTACTGAGAAAAATGGGATCAGTGTCAATGAAAGGTTTTATGGTCATGTTCTAAAATTTGTGAAGAGATTGTGCACTGGGACTACTTTTCACATCCTATAACAGATTTCCTTGAAGGGTTTTTTGAATGGGAAATGAGGGCAGCCAGTAAAAGATGATAGAAATTTTGATGAAGATCAGGCTGATTTTATCTATGAGAGTTATTTCCCCTTCTGCTCATCTGTAGAAATGATTTACCACTAAGTCAGAGTGTTCTAGGTTCACAGCAACGTTCAGTTGAAAAAGAGTCTGGAGATGAAAAATGTTCAAAATATTTGCTGTTAAGTAAATAATGTGACCAGACTTGCAGACATTCACTTGGTTAGCAAATTGATTCGTGTTATATTCCAGCAACAAGACAGCCTGAGCACCCAGAATAGCTCTGCTGTGGAAGATCAGTAGGACTCTTGAAGGGGTTAATAGCAGCACTAGTAAAACTTCAAAAAAACGTTGCTTGGCTGCACTTTGGTGAAATATATTTCTGCACTGGAAGTGGTTATTTTTAGGTTTGTATTTCAGCAGAATCTCCTACCTGTCTTTGTTGAAGTGGGAACATATCTGCAGATTATCATGGGACAAATGATAATTAAATGCTGGCACCTAAATATGCTGAGAGAGGTGGAGAGAGTTAGCAGTAGTGTTCAAGTACTTGGTAATGTCTATCTCATCTATACAGGAGAATGAAAATTAATGATACAGAATTTTATTTTTTAGTGATTTCCCACCTGTGTTGAATTGCAGATTATAAACTACAAATCTTATCTTCCTGTAATTAATTAAGGAATGAAGATACTGAACTATATTTTCTGGTTATTATTGTTAATTCCTAAATATATATATATATATATATATAAATTCATTCTCAGACAAATGTACTTAATTTATAGAAATGTAAGAGAAGATCCAAAAAGAATGTGTTCATGGAGAGTTTGGGACCGACCTGCAATCTGTGTTTTCAGAAATATGCACTGAGCAAGCTGTGTAACCTGCTGGTTCCACACACAGTGCACTTGCAGAGAGGGCAATGGTATCCAAAAGAGAGCTGCTGCCTGTGCTGACCACAGTACTAAGTGAATTACTGACTACTGACAAAATTTAAGTCACAAGAAATGCATTAAGGTCGGTATTATGCCATCAGTATTGCCCTTGGGCAGAAAAAGTAAAGGAAGTTCACCTTGTTAATTGTATTTAGATTTATAATTGAGCATTCTGCATGATGGCTTCATCTACTGCAAGCAAAAGGGAGCAATTTACAGTGTGCCAATAGAACACTGTTATATGAGGAAAGATTAACAATAAAAATTTCAGACTCAACAGTATTTATAATTCTGAATTGTCTGTTTTAATGCAAATATTCTTAAATATAGTCTTAAATGCTGTGCTTTGTATTGATTAGTTAAAATAATCCTTCCTTGCTTGGGTAGCTCGATAAATTAGTGACTGGCCCAACATCAGCAGGATCGTGTTGCTGCATAATTTAACTCATACTGATTGTAAAAACTAAGAGAAAAAGAGAAACAACTGGTATTTTATATATGCAGCATGAGAGGCATAGGTTCAGATTTAAATTCCTCTGTCTGGATTCATTTCCAGTATCTCATTTCATGCGGCTTCACTGACTTGGATGAGACTTCCAACTGGCCCAGCCCAGTCATGGCCCAGCCTTGCTCTCAGATTGCTGAAAGCAGAGCAGCTTCTACACTGTGCTTTTTAGAAGTTTCTGCAATGTAAAAAGGGTATCCAGAGATGTGACTGCATCTCATGGACTACACCTTCCTGCACCTGTTTTGACTAATCAGGACAGATGCTGTTAGCAGAGCTGCTAACAGTGCACTTCACTTGCTGGATGTGCAGCCACAATGTGGCCTGCACAGAAAAACTGGGTTTCCATGGCTCTGGAGATGTCAGGTGCAGGGCCAGGCTGCCTCTCACATGTGTAATTCTGTTAAACTCAGTCGGAACACTTCCATGAGCAGAAAGAGCAGAATTGGTCTGTGTAGAATAAAATTGTATTAAAATTGTTTGCCAACAAAGTGCAGCTGCATTTGCAATGGGGAAGTCTGGGAGCAGTGGATAATGAGCCTGCATTGGTACCTGGTCCTCCTCTCCCCCAAATGGAGAAACTCCTTTCTAGTGCCTCCCCATGGCAGCTGAGGTTTGTGTCCAGAGTGAGATTTGCTTTACTTCTTACCAGCCATTTAAAAGAAGTGTATTTTGCTGTATACCCAGTGGAGGAGAGTACTGTTCATCCCAGGTGTTGAATATAGGCAGTAAAGTATGATAACTTTTCTTCCAAATCCAGTTATCCCTGCCCAGAGAGCATGAGTTCCACTTGTTTAGACCAGATGCTCAAATTTTGCATCACTGCAGATGGGGATGGGATGAATCCAGCAATGAAACTAGAGACTTGATTTCTGGTTTTAGCAGCACCCAGTAACTGGGGTTGTTTCCTGTGTGACCAGGTTGTCACATTGTGCTGACTTCTCTGTCCCACAACAGTGTAGGAATAAGATATTTGAGGTCATAGAAACCTGATTAAAACGGTGTTGGAAGTTTCCTGACATCCCAAGAGTATGTTAAAAACAGGGAAACAAAACTGTGAAGGAACTGGAGCATGAGTCTTATGAGGAGGAGTGGCTAAGGAAATTTGGGTTATTTAGTCTGGTGGAGGCTCAGGGAAGACCTTATCACTCTCTACAATTGTTTGAAAGGAGATTGTGATGAGGTGGGGGTCAACCCTTTCCCCCAGGTAACAAGAATAGGATGAAAGGCCTCAGGTTGCACCAGGGGAAGTTCAGATTGGATATTAGAAAAAAAATTCTTCTCAGAAAGAGGGGTGATGCATTGGAGCAGGCTGCTCAGGGAGGTGATGGGGTCACTGACCCTGGAGGTATTCAGGAACCATGAGGATGTGGCACTGAGGGACATGGTTAGTGGCCATGGTGGGGATGGGCTGATGGTTGGTCTGGATGATCTTAGCGGACTTGTGCAACTTTAGCAACTCTATGATTCTATGACCTTTGAATACTGAGGTTCAAATGAAATTTTGTTTAAAATCTTTCTGTTAATTACATGGAAAAGTGAGGAGTGCAGTGTTTCTAGCAGTTCATATACCTTTGGGGGCCTTTTGTGCTTCAAAAATTCACAACATTTTGAGAATTGACATTAACCTTAAATTTCATTAACAGCAAAGTTACTTCGTGTGGTTTGGTGTGTGGTGCTGAAAAGGATAGGTAACTTGAAACATGGTACTTTCATTTTTATCCCATTATTCAAGACAAAGATTCCAGAAAAGGAGAAAAAAGTGATCAGTATTTTCTGAATGCCAATCTTCTTCTGTCATTTTTGTTTCTACCTCCTTTAATACAAGAGGAAATTCAGGATTGCATTCAGTGTCACTCTGTTGCTTCTCCAAAACCTGACATTGGATTTGCAAAAAGTTCAGAGCTAGTATTAGAAGCTGTCTCTTTAATATTTAAACATCACAGTGAAACTTGCCTGGCCTCTGGTTCCACTGTAATTTTGAAACTCCCCTTAGACTTGTTGGATGTTGTAACTGAAGTTCATATCTCTTAAATGCACCTTTCAGGCTGCATATGAATTTATATTGCAGAAAGTAGATGAAATTCAGTATCTCTTGTTCATGAAAGCTTTTGGATAATTTCAGCAGTTTTGAATGAAGTCATTTGGACTAAGTTTTTCAAAGCTCTGGAAGACATTTAAAAGAACATTTATGGGAGGTGAGTATTAAAGCTTCAGCCCTATATTTTAAAACCAGAACTGATTTCTACTGCCTTTTGTAGAGTCAGGATTTCACCCTGAAGACTTAGTGATTGTATCTGAAACCTAGTCAGTCCTTTTTCCATTCTACATATTATGTGTTAAGATGAGAAGTCCTGGATGGAATAAAGTAATACATGCTAGTGACCTCCCACTTCACTTTTTGGATGCAGAAAAGAGTGTGGCCAACACTGTTTGGTAATTTCCATGTCACTTAACACTTTACTAATTAGAAGTAGAAACAGTGAAAAAGCATGAAGGAACAAATTCCCCTTGCAGTAGAAACTGCTTGGAATCGCATGAAGTTGCGCATTTAAGCTATTAGTACAGGGAGTCCGAGGAGGCATTTGAGGTCTGAGTTGCTTATCTAACTGGTTAAGGGGATTGTCCTTGTTAGATCATTAGTCTTTAATCTTTTGCACCCAAAAGCATGGCTTTATAATGAAGAAAGAAAGTCTGATGGCTTGTTCTGGGATATGTTATAATACACCTAGTCAAAACTGTGTTTACAGTACTCACCTAGAAGTAAGCAGGAGATGCACCATCAGACAGTTGATGTCATATTCTTTCCAAAAATATTTAAGTTATTAATTAGATGCTTGTGATTCTTTTTAAATGATTTTTAGAGGTCATGAGAAGACAAATAATTCCTCAGCTCTAGCTATGTAAATTCCTAAAAAGCATAGGCTGCACTGAATTCTTGGTGTTGAAAAATAAGAGCATAGAGCTTTTTGTGCAATTGTGGGTTAATTCAATACATAAAACTCCAGCATATGGATCTCCACAAAACGTGTTTCTCAAACCACTTTTATTGGTTGTTGTCCATCCTACTTCTTGTGTTTAACCACACAGAAGTAGTTCAGAAAAATTTAGTTATTTTGATAACAGGTTAATTAATTTTTGGTATGTTTTTGAAATATAATAAAAAAAAATTAAATGCAAAAAACATTCCCAAAATATTTGCGTTGACATCATCCCGCATAATGTTTTTTCTATTCTCTGTTACTTTGGTACCGTTGATATTGTTTTATAAAACATGGTTTCTGAGACTCAGGCAAATTGATACATGCCATTTGAAAGGCTGAAATCAGTCTCTGAAGTGCCACGTGCTGCAGACTTGACAGCTCTTTGAGAGAAACAAGGCTGGAAAATGTTGCTGGCTGCAATCTGCTTCTTATGCCTTGGCTGCAAGGAAGTGGGTCAGCAGACTGTGCCAGTGGATAAGATATGGGTAATGTTCTTCAGCTGCTTTGTTTCAGGGGGATGGGGCAGATTTGTTTTTCTTCTCTTTTCGTCACAGGCAATTTTATTTTCTAGATTACTGGTTTAGGTTTCTTAATCTTTTTCAAATCAAAGTAACACATTGCTTTCATTACAAGCTGTACTTACTGTATTTAATGCTATCATTCATAACGTGCAGTAAGAAGTATACACAGAATACTATGGGTGGGAAAAAATATCTCAGGCACTGCCTGATATTTAAACATATGTCAAGACCTATTAACTGTGAAACTGTGTAACGTAGTGCCTGAATTCTATGGTAATATGATTTTGAACAAATATTTCTTGAATAAACTGTGTAGCTAGGAGAGATTTTTCTCTCCCCAGAACTGAATAATAGCAGCAGTAAATGATTAATAGTTAATACCCATGTGAATATTTCCATTTCAGCTGCCAATCTTGCTCTCCTTTACAGAAAGGAATAAGTAGCACTTATCGCTGAGTTTAAAAGAGGGAGTTTTCTGTACTGCATACGTACCTTGCAGATGGTTATAATTTCTAGGGCTATCACTCAATTTAACTTGATAGTAAGTTAGCACATGGGAATAGCTCTCACTTATGTTGCTCTTCCCTTTGCTAGCAGCAGAAATTACAAACAGCATCCTTGATGGCAGAGCATTTTTATATGAAGGCCAAGTTTCCTTCAAGCTTCTGCCTTCCAAAATCATTGTGCTTGGGACAGTCTCATGAAATGTGTCCTCTGCCAAGCCGACTTCTACATTTGCTGGGGTTGCTACTCATGGTACAGTCCTCTGATTTTTAGAAATGAACCTCCTAACTACAGGTCTTAGGCAGCCTAATCTGCTGCCATCTGAAGGCAGAGACATTTGCTCTCTGGTGACCTTGAAGCTGGATTATGTAGTGACCTATAAACGAGGCTGTAGATTCATTTTCCCATCGCTTGAAGACATTTATTTCTATTAGCATAATTTTTTTTTTTTTGCATCTATTTGTTTTCCCTTGGTAAGCTAAGATCATTATCCAGATGCAGTGAAATTAATTCAGAAAAGAATATGCAAAGGCAATAATGTATGCTAATCCCAGGGAATTGCTTTTTCATGGCTCAAGTAAAAGAAGCCTCCTCCTCTTTTTTCTGCCCTTCTACCGTTTGTTTTATTTTTATAAATGCAATTTGAAGTTTCAGACCCTCATTTTTACATAGAGTAAGAACACTTTACGTGTTACACTGGCAAGCATAGTGTCTTATTGTGACCATATCTGTGCCTTGTCAGAGAAGAATTGATAGATCTGTGATTGATATCCTGGTGCAACCAGAGTGAAATTTTAAACAGGGTACTCATGAATGTGACTTGATTATTGGGACTGTTTCCTACATCTTTTTTTTTTTCTTTTTTTCTTGGATGATTGGTTGGTTTTGGTTCCCATAAAGTTCCTTTCTTGCTTTCTTTGCAGAAATCAGTGGTTTGTAATTCATGAGTCAAGTTAGGGTTTGAATCTATTTAATACAGAAGCTGAGGTTTGTAAATACAAACAGAGGCAGAGACCATTCAAAGTATCTGACTTAAGAAAATTCACAGGAATGAAGGATGCATCACAGATCAAAAACCAAGTAACGTATGCAGTCCTATAGCACTTCAGAGTAGATAATCGCATTTAATGACTTTCAAGACTCTTTAGAACATTTTGTCACTTACTAGGGCACCAACAAGATTTGATTTTGGCTTTAGGACAGAGGATCTGTGATTCTGGTTTTACAAAAACTAAGTCCCATCATTGTAAGGGGCCACAATGTAAGTCAGTAAAAAAATCATTTTTGTGTCCCTTATGTTTACACACTGAGGGAGTGAAAGTAATCATTTCATCACCTTGGAATTCTTGTTACTTGCTGTTTAATGGTCTTATCAGACAAACTGTAAATAAGGGTATAATTAATTGTTCTCCACTTACACGACAAGTTGAATATAAGTTCCATCCCTGAGAGAATCTGTTATTTACCTGATTGCATGGGGAAATTACTATGGGGTTATCTGGAGAATGCCTGGATGATAAACATGGGTTTTATATTCACTTATTTGTACATTATTTCATACCTAATAACTACTTTCTACTACAGAGTTCATGTAAAGAAGGAAGAATTAGGAGATATCAACTCTTATAAATATTTTTGGCTTGTTTTCCCTTGCCTGGAAAAATCAACATATGGCAAATACTTTATTCCTAGCTAAATATTCTGCATAAAAAAAAAAAAAAAAAAA